>SNQJ01S0014869.1:61739-78416 GCA_010110895.2 Picea sitchensis
ATGGCCATGATTTAATCTGAAATTCACTTTGACTTTTGGATAAGATCAAGATAAGATCAAATAAACTTCAATTAAAGAAACTTCTCACATAAAGTTAGCTAATATTAATTAATAATTGACATTTCCTAAGTTTCAACTTAGGATATATTTAAATGATCATAAATTAAATTATTTAATCTAATTTTTCCAAGTTAGACTCGGGAAAAATTTAAATGACTTAGCGAAACATTAATTCTAGTGTCTTTGGTTTGCATGACACCTTGCTTAAGCCAAGACAATTGTTCCAACTACAATATTACAACACTCCCTCTTAGCGAGGAAAGTGTTTCTCAACTATTCCCATCTTATTCCTGAAGTTGACAAACTTACCTTTCATCAAGGCCTTTGTGAGAATATCTGCCACCTGCTTATCTGTAGGAACATACTGTAGTTGGATTGCACCCTTACACACAATCTCGAATGAAATGATACATGATGGCGATGTGCTTCGACCTATCATGAAACATTGGATTCTCAGAGAGTTTTATGCAACTCTGATTATTACAATGTATGATAGTTGGCTCTAGCTCCTGACCGAACAATGTCACCAGTGGTTTTCGAAGCCATACGATCTCACATACTGCCATGTTGACTGCCATGTATTATGCTTTCGCAGAACTTAATGCAATAGACTTATGTTTCCTGTTGAACCAAGATACAACCCTCTATCTCAAGCTAAAACAACACCTTGAAGTGTTTTTCTCGTCCATTGCATTGCCTGCTCGATTTGCATCTGTAAAGCCCATCAACTTCACTCCATCTCCCTCAGCATACCTCAAACCATACTCAATTGTGTCATTTATGTACCACAATATATGTTTCAATGTTGTCTAATGTGCTCCTTGATTCAACAATGAATTGACTGAGAGTATTCACAACAAAACAAATGTTTGGACTAGTATTAACCAAATACATGAGAGAGCCTATCAACTAATTGTATAAGGTAGGGTCCATTGCCTCTTACTTGGAAACATCTATTTTCTTCCAATTAGTAACCATGGGTGTAGAGATTGATCGACAACCCTGCAACTTGGACCTCTTCAAGATCTCCTCTGTGTATTTCCCCTGTCCTAGGAAAATCTCGCCATCTCGCTACCACACCTCCATTCCAAGAAAATAGTGCATTAACCCCAAATCCTTCATATCGAACTTCGAAGTTAGATCCCTCTTGCAATTTGCAATAAGTCTTTGTGAACTTGTCAGAAATAAATCTTCCACATATAACACGAGAACGAGTGTCTCTTCCCCTGTCATAAATAGATCTTCCACATATAACACGAAAATGAGTGGCTCTTCCCATGTCAGAAATAGATCTTCCACATATAACTATCAATGCACTCATACCATGCTCTAGGTCCTTGCTTAAGCCCATACGATGCTCTCTTCATTCTACATACATGGGACTCCCTTCCATATACTTCAAAACCCTTTGATGTCCATCTGATGAATCTGCCAATCCATCTCTGTCGCTAATGAGATCACGATCCTAATGGAAGTATATTTGGCTACCAGGGAAAATGTCTAGTCATAGTCAACTTTCTCTTTTTAAGAGAACCCCTTAGCCACAATCCTGGCTTTGAATTTCTCAATGTTGTCATTTGCAGCATGATTGATCTTATAAATCTAGCGAGACCCAACCACTGACTTGTCTTCTGGTCTTGGCACAACCTCCCAAACATCATTCATCATGATGGAGGCATGCTCCTCCACCATGACATCCCGTCAAACCTGTTGCTCCAATGCCTTCTAAAAACCGGAAGGCTCCCTGTAAATGAAATCACTCATAAACGCCATATACCCTGAATATTGTTGTGGTGGCATTGTTTCCATATGTAACATGATTGATCTTATAGATCCAACGAAACCCAACCATTGACTTGTCTTCTAGTCTTGGCACCACCCCCCAAACATCATTCTTCATGATGGAGGCATGCTCCTCCACCATGGCATCCCATCAAACATGTTGTTTCGATGCCTCTTGAAACCAAAAGGCTCCCTGTAAATGAAATCACTCATTAACGCCATATACCCTAAATATCATTGTGGTGCCCTACTATGTTTGACACTCGTCCTAGGAGCACCCACGAACTCTTGAGCATCTCGTAATGTTTGAGAAACCTCTTGGCTCCTCTTCCTCCCTTTAGTAGGAGGTACAATCTTAGTGGGTGGAGCTTCTTGCTCCTCATCCTACTCCATTGCCCGAGTACTAGTCCCTGCACCTGTATCTGTGATCCTTGTTTCTCTTTTGGAGCTACCAACTCTTGATCCCCTGCTGTGGCTGGTGTTGAAATATTGTAACTGCAAAGAGTATTCTATTTATTATTGATGTATTATTCATTAGATCAATTCCCTTTTGTGGATTGATCATGTCGGGCATTGTAAATGACCAAATCCTCTTTTGCAGATTGGTCAAACCCTAATTGTAATAAGCAAAATGAGAAGTCGGCCCCCAGAATTAATTAAAGTGGTTATAACCACCCAGAAGGAGAAGTCGGCCCTGCTAGTGAAAAGACACATCCTTTCAGCACTTGCCAGATTGTATAAATAAAGGAGGCTAGCGCCTCATTTTTTCACTCACTCAGTTGTTCATCAGAGCACAAGTTTGGAGCTGCAGTTGGAGAAGAAGGAAGAGAGAGAGAGGCACATTCTTGGGAGAGGACTTTCTGTATTGTTTGGTTTATTCTCTTGGCATTGTATTGACTATCTATATTAAGAAAGTTTTTGCTGGGTTTTCTCCCCCATGAGGGTTTCCCAGGATAAATGATGTGTCTCTTGTGATTATGTATTTCTCAGTGATCTTATCTATGCTATGGTTATCTAGTGAATTGAAAAGAAACCTAATAATAGATTAAACCTTAACATGGTATCAAAGGTAAGCTGAAGAGAGAAACTTTCACAAAAAGAAGAAAAATGTCACTGTTGTCGTACATGAAAATTAGGGATTTTTATTGAATAAGATTTTTAGCCTCAAAACCATTTAGAAAAGTGCGTCCTAACCCAAGGAATTCTTTGGCACCTTCAGCACACCTTTTCAGTGGGTAGATCTCCCGGAAAGTGAAACCCTAGTTTTCAAAAAGTACTAGAAAACCATAAGTACTAGAGTACCAGAAGTACCAGAAAACCAGAAGTACCCGAAATCCAGAGGTACTAGTCCAAAAATATGATGGTCAAGTTTGAGGGGGGTAAAATTTGGATTTTCAGAAATCTGACTGCACCAACTTACTCGCATTAGCTCAACGCATCTATCCCCTGGATCAAAAGTTCAAAATTTGAAGTTTGAAAAATTAGGGTTTCCTCATAAAACCCTAAGTTGCAGATGCAGTTGCAGTCTCAGAACCAGTGACAGTATCAATTGTAGTTGCAGTATTAGTTGAAGTATTAGCCGTAGTACCAGTTGCAATCACCCTTGAAGTTTTTAAGAGTTGGTGATCATTGCCGCTGCTACCAGATGGTCCCACTACCTGCAAATGCTATCAGAGGTATGTACTCACATATGTTTAAATTGTTAAGCTTTAAAGGGTATTTGTAGGAGAAGGGATCTCTTGCCATAGATCCAGAAGGATCTCAAGATCCAACACATTCAGAGGAATTATGCAACCCAGGTGTGATTATTCAGATATGCATCTATTTGTTATGACATTATTTTGATCAAGTGTTGCATGTTGTAGCTATGACCATCATACTAACCTTTCATCAAAATCTAAGTCAAGGTATTAGATAGATTAAAGTAGAGATCATAGAGTTTATTCTCTAACCCAACCTTCGGTCAAGATAACATATTGTCCTAATACAAAAGACAGGTTGAAGAAAACACTTGTCATCTTGAGTGAAAGAGACTTGGAAGAAAATCAACAACACACTCATTCTTGAGGACATGGCTCCAGGTTTCAGGTTTGATTAATTAAGTTGATGAGATTCAAAGTTGCACATGACAAGTTGATAACTAGTCTTTGAAAAGTACTATACCTGGTAGCATGTGAGCATATTGAGATAAATGCTTAATGTAATCATTTGCCTGATAGAAATTAACATCTCCTCTAGGAGAAACTTCTTATGTTAGCTCCAGGTTTCCATGGAGGAATGTTTGATCACAACACTATAAGAGTGTTGACCTCATTTTGTATTGTATTTCTTTACTATTGATCTTTTCTTCAGACATGTCACAAGTGATAGCTCTAAAAGAGCCATTGTGATGATTATTCGTGCTATTGTTTTATCTACTATTATCAAAAGAGTATTATTCTTGCTTGTTGTTTTGTTGACCTTGTTTCAGGTCACAGGTGATAACCTTGAGGAAGCTATAGTGAGGGTTGCAGAGGGAGACATATTAGATGAGATATGAAGCAGACTATGCACATGACCATATACACTCATGTACCAAAGAAGATGAAGAAGCTATCTTTTGAGATTTAGAGTATCTCATATGAAGATTGATTGAAATGAGCAGAAGGCTCCAACGATGACCGAACATTAGAACAAAAACTCACAGTATAATTGTTCAAAGGTTAATGAAACCACCTTGATGGGAAGCAAAATTCGACTCTGTCTTTCATATTTAGACTTGGTATTCAACACTAAGTATACCTTGTAAGAGACGATGAAGTCCTTGTCGACTCAGAAGAAATCGAGAGTAAGCCTGATCTCATAAAGGATTAGATGAAGAGACAACGTCCAGGACTGGGAGATAGATGCCGTGAGAAGACTAGATCGTAGCTTCAGAAACTTCTAGGAGATATGAAATCTCCTGGGAAGATTCCCTTGTTTCAGTAACAAAGAAGGAAGCTAGTCAGAAAGACTAGGATATGGATTCTTTCGTGAGACTAGAAGAGAAGTCAGTATTGACTTCCAAGATTGATCTATACATATCAAACATGTTGCAGGAGTACAAAGCCTGATGTGTGTTCAGAGGATTCTCCCAACAAAAGGGAGAAGACTATGACGATACACTTATTGAAGAAATAGTTCCAGTACTTATGAAGACAACCCGAACAACCATGATTCATATACAGTATGAGATGCAGGGGGAACAATTCCCATATTTAAAATTGAGTGGCAATTGGTGCAGTACATTAGTTGGGTCATGGAAACATGACTATGATAAAAGATAACATTACCTCCATGAAAGAAGAAGAGCTATCTTCAATATCAGTTATTGATCCACTCTCAGTTTCAGATGAAGTTGTTGCCATGATGGAGTAGAGGAATTACTCCCAGATTTTAGCAGTGATAGTGAGAATGGAGCAACCGTTCTCAGCCTTAGACCAGGTGCAGGTGCAAAGTCCCAGTTCCTGAAGGAACAATTGCAGAAAGGGGAGACAACATACTGTCAATTAGTGAGACATATAGTGCTTTGCAAAGAGCACATAGAGCTAGCACATGATTGTGCATTTTGAGTTGCAGTTGAGAAAGTGTACGAGATTGGTACAATGTAATGAAAAAATTTGATTTGAAAATTGAAGATAGAAAGACTCATGTCTGCCAGTTGAAGGAAGCTCTGTACGTGTTGAAGCAAGCTCCTAGAGCTTGGTATGGAAGAATTGACAGTTTCCTGACGAGCTTGGGCTTTACCAAGAGTAAAATTTGATTCTAACCTTTCTCTCAAGGTTATGAATGATGAGCCAATGATGTTAGTACTATATGTAGATGATGTATTCTTGATAAGATGAAGAAAATCTTATCACAAATTGCAAAAGAAGCTCACTACAGAGTTTGATGGAAGACCTAAATGCATTATCTCTTAGGTCTTGAAGTTTGGCAGAGCACAGAGAAGATTTTCCTTAACCAATGGAAGTATGCAGTTAAAATGAAGAGGTTTGACATGTTGAAATGTAAATCCATGAACACACCCATGGAAATGAAGTTGAAGCTCCTGGTAGATACCTCGTCAGAATTGGTTGATGCTACTCTGTACAAACAAATTATTGGTTCAGTGATGTATCTGACGAATACCAGGCTAGATATATGTTTTGCCCTGAGTCAGTATCTGGTAGAACCCAAACATGTTCACACTGTTGCTGCAAAACATATGATGAGATACCTTAAGGGTACGTTGGATTTTGGTCTCTATTATACTAGAGATCATGAATTCAAACTGAGTGGTTACATAGATTCAAATTGAGCTGGAAGTGTTTCTGATAGAAAGAACACTTCATGATGTTGTTTCAGTATGAGGTCAGTCATGACTTCATGGCATAGTAGGAAGCAATCACGTATTTCTCTCAGCATGGAAAAAGAGGAATACATTGTTGCATGTTCTGCCAGTTGTGAAGCCATATGGCTTTGTATGTTGTTGACAGATTTACTTGATCTGGAGATGGAAGCCACTGCGATTCTATGTGATAACCAAGTTGTATAAAGATGATGGAGAACCATGTGTTCCATGATGATTCAAAGCACATAGAGATCCGATATCACTTCACTCATGATATGATGCAGAGAGGAGCTATAAAACTCCAATACGTGGCACAATTGAACAAGATTGCAGATGTGTTGACCAATCATCTATCTCGTGTAAAGTTTGAGAACTTTCGAGATAAGCTTGGTGTAGTCTGAAAGGACCTCCCTCGAAAGGGGGAGTAGTGATGATGATGTGTTGCCAGCCTTGTGCTGTGATGCCAACTTAATTACTGTGTTGATGTGCCAGCTTAATTGTTGTGATGATGTGCCAACCTAGTGCTGTGATGCCAACTTAATTGCTGTGATGATGTGCCAACCTCGTGTTGTGATGATGTGCCAACCTCGTGTTGTGATAATGTGTTGCCAACCTCGTTCTGTGATGATGTGCCAACCTCATGCTGTGATGATGTGTTGCCAACCTCGTGCTGTGATGCTAGCCTCGTGCTGTTGATGTTGTGTTGCCAGTCTCATATTGTGATTCCAACTTCGTGTTGATGATGCTGTATAACCAACTTCGTGCTGAGGACTCTCAAACTAGTGCTGATGTTGATGATGCTCCAGTCTTTGTGCTGTGATATTGTTGTTGTTGATGTTGTATCAGCCTTGTGCTGTTATTGATGATGATGATGTATTAGTGTTATACTAATCCATGTTGATGCAGATGATGATGATGATGCCACTTCAACTTCTTGCTGAAGATGATGATGTTACTTTAGCCTCATGCTAAAGAAGATGATAATGTTATTTTATCCTCACGCTAAATATGATGATGATGTTACCTTATCCTCATGCTAAAGAAGATGATGATGCTACTTCGGCTCCCTACTGTGAATGATGATATTGATGATGAGAAAAACTTTCGATGATTTATAGATACGCCAGTCAGTGTTCCAAGATGCTGTCCTCTCTCTCGCCTGATGCTGTTGTAGAATAACCTTCTTGTTAAGGGGGAGTGTTGAAATATTGTAACTGCAAAGAGTATTCTATTTATTATTGATGTATTATTCATTATATCAATCCCCTTTTGTGGATTGATCATGCTGGGCATTGTAAATGACCAAATCCCCTTTTGCGGATTGGTCAAACCCTAATTGTAATAAGAAAAATGAGAAGTCGGCCCCCAGAATTAATTAAAGTGGTTATAACCACCCAGAAGGAGAAGTCAGCCCTGCCAGTGAAAAGACACGTCCTTTCAATACCTTTCAGATTGTATAAATAAAGGAGGCTAGCGCCTCATTTGTTCACTCACTTAGTTGTTCATTAGAGCGCAAGTTTGGAGCTATAGTTGGAGAAGAAGGAAGAGAGAGAGAGACACATTTTTGGGAGAGGAATTTCTGTATTGTTTGGTTTATTCTCTTGGCATTGTATTGGCTATCTATATTAAGGAAGTTTTTGTTGGGTTTTCTCCCCCATGAGGGTTTCCCAGGATAAATGATGTGTCTCTTGTGATTGTGTATTTCTCAGTGATCCTATCTATGATATGGTTATCTAGTGAATTGAAAAGAAACCTAATAATAGCTTAAACCTTAACAACTGACACATCATAAGACTTCTTGAAAACTTTCTCTTCCTCAAGTCTCACATCCCTTCTGACCACTGTCTTCTTTAATGCTGGAACATAGACTTGATAAGCCTTTGAAGTTTCATTGTAACCAATGAAGATCCTCTTCTCAGCTATGGAACAAGCTTCATCCTCTTAGCAAAGGGAACATGACAATAGACTAGGCGATCAAAGATCCTAAAGTGACCAACTTCTGATTTCTTCCTTGTAAATGCTTCTTTAAGAGTCAATCTCCCCATCACTTTTTGAGGACTCTTGTTTTGTATGTATACTGCAGTACTGCATGCCTCTGCCCATAAGAAATTGGACATATCCTGGTCATACAACATCGCTCTAGCAACACCAACAATGGCACTGTTCTTTTGTTTCACTACCCTATTTTGCTGAGAGTTGTAGGGAACTATCAATTCCTTATTGATCCATGCCTATGCACAAAACTGCTTGAAGGCTTTCCCTATGTACTCACCTCCATTGTCTGATACGAGAACCTTTATCTTCCTTCTTGTCGCATTCTCTACAAGAGCCTTAAATTCTTGGAAGCAATTGAAGACCTCATCTTTGATCCTCGTGAAGTAGATCCAGGTTTCCTTGGAGAAATCATCTATGAATGTGACAAAATACTCACATCCTATTAAGGATGTTGAAGACATAGGCCCACATACATCTGAATGCATTAAATCCAATATGCCCTTCGATCTACTATCACTACTTGGAAAAATTATCTTAGCATACTTTACCAAGGCACACCCTTTACACACGTCATTGCGCTCGATGCTCAACTCTGGAAGGCAAGTCACTATCTCCTTAGGCACATTAAGTGCCCCATGGTGTAAGTGAGCCATCTTCCTATGCCACAACTCTCCCATATCTTTACTATTGTTGATCAACGCCTAAGGTGACTCACTCTGCAACCTGTATAACTTGCGTGACTTGATCCCTATCATCTTGGCTTGCTTCGAACCCTTGTGATGAATGTAGACTTTCGGTCCTCTGAATGACACATCATACCCCTTGTCTTGAAGCGTCGAAACTGATATCAGGTTCTTTGTCATCCTGGTACGAACAACACATTTGTAAAATTGAATGTCTTGCTTAACTCTCTTTGAAGGGTGACTGTCCCTCGTCTTACTAGAGTACATTTGGAATTATTCCCCATTTCTATCGAAAGTCATCTCCTCTGAAACTGGAGAAGTGTTTTCTAACTCCTATCATATGATGTGACATACCACTATCAATATACCATATTCCTGTGGCATGTGTGCTTGAACTAGAGAGGCAAGTGACGAGTGAGAAATCCTCATCAAACCTAGAAGAAAACTCATCAATGTTTGCTGTTGAAGTCGTTGTCTGAGACTTTTTCTTATCGTTCTTGTTAGGACATTGACTGACAAAGTGTCTTGGCTTGTGACAAGCAAAACATTTGACTTTACTCATGTCATATTTGTTTTTGTCCCTTGGAGGTCTGCTCACTACCTTAGCCTTTCTTGGTTTTAGCTTTTCCCTTTCCTACAAGAGCAATGTTCTCTTCTTCCTCACCCTTTTGATGTCTGTCGCTGCCACTGAGAGATGCTAACCTCAAATCATCTTGCATGAAGTCATCCCACAATCGATCCCAGTCTGGAGTGTATTCCCTAGCAACAATGTCTCTCACAAAGACATCCCATGACTTGGTGAAGCCATTCAAGGCTATCCTCACAAGTTCAGTACCATCTACAATTTCTCCAACAACTGCCAATTCATCCTTTACTTGTCCGAGTTTGGTGAGGTAGGAGGATACACTTTCCCCCTTTTCCATTTTGGTATTTTAAAGTTTTTCCTTCAAAACTATCTCTTTGTTGAGGTTTGAATTCTGGTACTGTTTAATGATGGCTTCCCACATCTTCTTGGTTGTATCCAATCCTAAGAGGTGAGGAACAATATGGTCCTTGATCCCATCCAAGATGATACACCTTGCCTTGGCATCATTCTTCTTGTGCATTAGCTGGAATTGCAATAGTTCTCTGCAAATTCCTTGAGCCCATACTCCTCTGATGACAACAATATACGCTCCTTCTAGATGCCAAAGTCAGATGCACCATCTAACCTATCTTCAAATATGATACTTGAGATGGACATTTCTAGGAAACCTTGCCGTCACAACCTCCTGGATCTGAAGAATACTACTGGCTGAAGTTTTTTTGTAAACCCTTGGCTTCCTTATCGGAAGCAAAACTCTGATACCATGTTATTTTTTTTCTTTATGCCGAGCAAACTTAATTTCTGAATCCAATAAATTTTTATGCCCAGAATAAGAACACCAACAAATTCTAAATTTTAATCTATGAAACTGAAATATAATTGAACATATTAATACTTGCAATGCACAACGGAAATTAAATAAACCATTCACACAATTTCAGACACCATAAATACCTCGAAAACCCCAACTCTGAGGAAAACTAGCAAACTAGGGTTTTATTCAGCTTCAACAAATTTAGAAAATAATTACAACAATGTCGAACCTGACAATATCATCCATAGAGAATTTTTGCTTGGATATCAGTCTAAGCTCACTGAGTTTCGTCTTCCAGCCTCACGACTTTTCTATTTGCTAGTGAATCAACTGTAGATGCCGTTGTAGGGTCTCACGATCACCACGATCAGAGTTGGTTTGGGTTGGAGAGGGTACGTGTAACACCCCGGTTTTGATCCCTATGAACTAGGATGTATTATGTGATTGTGACTTAGGCTGGTGAGTTGGTAAAATTGGAAAGGGGTTGGAGTGCCTAGAAATGTAATACATCTATATATTAATAAAATACATTGTTCGTTGCAAGACAAACAAGGACAAAGACAAGAGATAAGAGACTATGATTCCACGAGAGAGGGGGCTTAAGGGGATAAGTATTTTTATTATATTTAATTTATCCATATTGGTTTTAATTGAGAAAAGTGGTTACATGAGCTCTTAGGAGGAAGGCCATGTGGTTCTTGATTTCATGCAATTATATAAACCCTGGCTGTGGGCTATTTTGGGGTTTTTTGTTCTTTGTTCTTTTCCATTTACTCTTACATTCTTTCCTTGGGATTCTTCCTCATTCACTCTTGCTAATTCGTGTGCTTTTGGCTGGAGCATGGAAACAAATGGATGGAGGAGGAGGGACATTGTGAGATGGTTGTGCGGAATTACTGATCATTTAGGTTGGAATGGATGCCTATGGGAACAAGATTGATAATAGTTTTGAAATAATTGTCACAACTAAGAATCCTTGGAGTTTCTAGCATGAAGAATTCCTGACTAGTAGCACTGGTACCCTGGAGAGAAATAGAACAACTTGAGGGACTGCATGGTAGAGAAAGGGGTTCATTTCTTTGGGTTGTGCAAGTTGAAGGAGAAAGAGAGATGGAAATTATGATTGCTATGTGGTTGGGAAAACCCGAGAGCTAATTAGCCATCTGTTGTGTGTTTTAGATTTGGCCTAGGACTTATCCTTGTGGTTTCATAGCCCTTGCTTGGGGGTGATTTGTTGTTGAGAATTTGAACAACAATGTCTATGGTTGGGAGAAACGTCCTTGGTCTACAACCAGTTGGTGGTGGTTTAATTAAAGATAAATGCTCTTTGTGTTTTCTGCATAATTTATATTTTGTTGTGTATATTTATCTCTGAGATGTATTTCATGTGCATGCTCGCTGGTTTTTTCTGTGCATGACACATTGTTCATTTATCTTATGTTGTAGCATGAATATTGATTACTACATGTGTGGTTATTGCATTCTTTCATGCTTGATTTTGAAATAATTATTACCAGAATTCGATATCGGTTTCTAAGTGAGTTTTTTGAGGTAGCGTGGCCTAGCCTGTGGGTCGTTGGGTACGTTACAAATTGGTATCAGAGCTTCTGGTTCAAACACCGAACTGGTATGGGACGAAATCAGTGTGAATCATGCTGTTTCGTTGTCATAGATTTCGGTCTGTACGAGTTTGAAAAAAAACTCAGAAATATTAGAGAGAAAATTCCTCAAATTTGTGAGCAGATCTGAGTTGAAATGAGTCAAGTTTGTCTAAGAAGTTTAAAAGATTCGATTTTCATAGTTGCATAGATGAATTCAAGCTTAGAAGGTTGAAAAAATTCAAAGTTTTAATGGCTGCTGTAGCTTGGGGTAGAGTTCAGAGAATCGACGACCGAGATCGTATTCGATCTCGAGATCGACGACCTAGATTCCTCCTAGAAAAATTAAAAAATTGATAGTTACAAAGCTTGACAAAGTTACCAGATCGACATATGAGATTCATTTCGGTGGTTTGGAAAATAAGGAAGATCGACGGTCCGTGTTCATTTTTGGTCATTTGGGAAGTCAGAGGAAATCAACAGTCAAGATTAGTTTGATTGAGATATCGATGACCCAGATTCACCTGGGTTTTGGCCGAAAATTGCTAAGTGGTGAAATTCGTCAACAAAAATCTTCGATCGCTGACGGTTGATGGTTGCGGATAGGTGAGGTAGGTGAAGTGTTGAAGTTCTCCAAGAGACACCTTCGATCACTGATCGTTGATGGTCCCATATCGACGAGTTTGGTGAAGTGTTGAAGTTCGACCAATTGACATCTAAGATCATCGATGGCCGATGGTCAGGGATCGATGACTTCAGCGAAGTGTTGAAGTTTGGCGATGGGACATCTCCCGTCGATGGCTGATGGTCGAGCATCAACGGATTTAGTGCGAAGTTCAGATTCTTCTAAGAGAAACTACCAATGGTCGTTGAAGGAAATGAAGCTGATGACATGTCATGCCATGCTAGCATCCATGTATCATGCCACAATAGTCCAGTTAATGCCTCAGGATGATGTACCATGCCAGGTCATCATCCACGTGTCATGCCACGTCAACATAGTTTCCATGTCAACGAAGAGATGGCCAATTGCTGATGGTTGGGGTTCAGAGAGATTCATGAACAATCTTAGTTTTTCAGGGAAGATGACTAATGGCCAATGATCGGACATCGACGAGATTCGTGGGATACTTTTGGTTTGCGGAGAAAAAATAGCCGATGGTCGATGGTCGATGATCGGGCATTGGGGAGATTGGTGGGAAGGTTTGGTTCACAAAGGAAATCACCAATCCTCGATAGAGAGTAGATCAACGGTCTAGAATGCTTCTGATTTGAGATCGACTGTGCAGATCACACTTAGACAAAATTGTTCCACAGTTTAAAAAAAGTAGTTTACAACCATTTTTGTATTTTGGCCATAAATTGAGAAAATTAATTTAGATTGGGATGAAACTCATGGGTTTTTTTCGCACACTGGAGATTTACAAAAGTATTAGAGAGGGTTATTGTCCAAATCTACTTGGATTTGCCAGAAATTGAAAAATAGTGGTTTTTAAAAATCTGGGTTCAAAGCATTCGTAGAGGTCCATGTTAAGTTGAAATTCATGGAGAGTGTCCAAAAAACAACACGAAAATAACCCACGAAGGAACTGAATAAATCCTAAGGGGATTGGAATGATGATGCTGAAATAGGCTAAAATCCACTATTCCATACCACTTTTTGAGGATTTTTGAGATTTTCATAGGAGGAAAAGTGACCTTAGATCGCAAAATTGGAAAATTTTATTTTCTCGAAATTTTATATACTTATCAAGAACAATGTTTTAGTGATTTTTTTTTTCTAGAAATGCATAGATTGAGAGATAAACAATTTTGCTAAAAATTCTGAGTTTGGAAAAATGGGTGAAAAAGGACGAAGTTGCAGATTCTAAATTATTGTAGTTTTTAACTAGAGCATTAGATTGAAAGGACAAAATTGTAGATTCCAGATTGTCATAGTTTTAACTAGAACATCAGATTGAAAGGACAAAGTTGCAGATTCCAAATTGTTGTAGTTTTTAACTAGAGCATCAGATTGAAAATATGATAGTTTTTATGAACTCCTTGTCATTGTTATTATCTACACCTCATACAAAAGTTTCTCTAGTTCTTGACATATTTTATTCTGCAGTTGATCGAAGTTGACATTTTAATAAAATTACTATAGTGGAGAAAATGCACAATTGGGGTGAAAATGATTTTTTCAGAGAACCATAACTTTCAGCTCAGAGATCGAAATGACGCATGAGTATAGTCGTTGGAAAGATGATTCAGAGGATGATAACATGGAATTATTATAATTTGGAGAATGATGATATATTTCTATCCCTTGGATAATCAATAACTATTTATTATTATCATTTACTTATTATATATGGTTTTTAATAATCAATAATTATATTATTAATTATTAATTATTAATCTAAGAGAATATCTTCCCGATGTTTTCCAAACATCAACACTCCTTCTCAATGAGGGAGACATTCTGCATCATGCCAAGTTTGTCTCTAAAGTATTCAAACTTCACCCTAGACTCATGACACTTGTCTGTTAGTCTTGGGAGACGTCTCTCTCCCACTTGAATCGAGAAAAAAACTCCTTCTGTGGCTCTCCTTCTGAGCCAATTGACTCTCTATGAGATCAACTCACTCTAGGTCCGCATGTAGTAGCATACACTATCTTGAGTCTTTATTATTCCTTGTCAAATCAACATGACTAAGACAAAGACCACACCGGGATCGTTCACCATAGGTACACACCTGTGAGTGAATGCCATCCTGATGTTAACGAACATGTAGAAAGCACCTCAAGCACCTCGAGCCCATATTATTCTTTGTCATGATCAAGGAAGGACTACACCTAGGACCATTTACCACAAGTACACCTTTGTGATAAATGTATCCTATCTCCCTTGGTCTGCAACCCAATCTAGGAGAAGGTCCACTCAATGCTGAAACATCAACACTTCCTCTTAGATAGGGAGGTATATTTCCACAGTAGTACACAATTACTGTCCAATGGTACACAACCACTACCAGTAGCACACAACTACTGTCTAGTGACACACAATCACTGCCATTGGTACACAACCACTGCTAGTAGCACACAACTACTGTTTAATGACACAGAATCATTGCTAGTGGTACACAACCACTATAGTAGTACACAACTATTGTCCAGAGACACAGTCTCCGCTAGTGGTACACAACCATTGTAGTAGCAAAAGGTCTATCACACATGACACTCCCATGTGGACTTCTAGAGGATAATCCATCTATAAATGTTAGGGTAAACTCCCCATAGTGTGTGACATCAAGGTAAACTCCCTTGACATGTCCTCATGTGCTCTCCACAAGGGACATTGGGCTATAAGCCCAAACCCAATTATCCCTTCTCGGATAAGTGTCCTCACAGATCAACTCAACTCGGTTCACAGAGGAGTACGACCTGGAGAATGTTTGTCACACATGACACTCCATTGTAGAATTTTAGAGGCTACTCCCTCTAGAAACACTAGGGAAAACTCCCCATAGTGTGTCACGTCAAGGTCAAATCCCTTACATGTCCTCATGTGCTCTCCACAAGGGATGTTGGGCTATCCCTTCTCAAATAAATGTCCTCACAGATCAACTCACTTATCCCTTCTCGGATAAGCCCAAACCCACTTATCCCTTCTTAGATAAGTGTCCCACTTATCCCTTCTTGTATAAGTGTCCTCACATATCAACTCAACTTAGTCACAAAGGAGTACGATCTGGAGAATGTCTCAGGAAGCTGAAAACATCAACATTCCCTCTTAACGAGGGATGCATTCTTTGCCACGCCAAGTCTGTCATGGAAGTACTCTAACTTAATCCTGGTATGGTAAGAACATCAACAAACTGCTCATCTATAGGAAGGCACGACACCGGCACTGCTTTCCACTACAACATGTCTCAGATGTAATGGTACTTGATCTCAATGTGTTTCGATTTGTCATGAAACACTGGATTCTCTGATATCTTCACACAAATATGGTTATCAAAATGAATAATGGTGGAATCCAACACATGTTCAAATAAATATGCAAGGAGCTTGCGAAGCCACACTACTTCACAAACTGCCACACCCAATGCAATGTACTCTGCTTCTGCGGTGCTCAAAGCCATAGAGGTTTGTTTCTTGCTACACCAAGAAACCATGACATATCCCAAAGTGAAGCAACACCTGAAGGTGATATTCCTGTCCATTGCACTCTCTACCCAATCAAAGTCATTATATCCCTACAATCTCATGTAAGTACTGGAAGTATATCTCAGGCCATGTCCAACTATGCCTCGCATGTATCTCAACACATGCTTCGCAACAATCCAGTGTGTCTGTCTCGATTGACTCATAAAATGGCTAAGTGCACTCACTGCATAGAAAATATATGGTCTGGTGTTAACCATATACATCATTGATCCAATGAGATGTATGTACATGGTCAGATCAATCTCGCCAGAATCAGAAGAAAACACACTTAGTTTCTTCATATTCATCACCATTGGTGTAGCCATGGGTTTACAATTCAACATCCCAAACTTCTTCAATATCTCAACTATGTACTTCCCCCGAGTCAGGAAGATCTCATCAGTTCTATGCCACACCTATAGTCTCAATAAGTAGTGCTTCATACCAAGGTCCTTCATCTCAAACTCAGAGGCCAACACATACTTGCATTCAACAATAAGGCTCTTTGTACCGGTGAGGAATAAATCATCAACGTAGAGGACCAAAATTAGGGACTCACCATTAACAGTCTTGTAGTACAAGTTGGGATCAACAACACTTTTTTTGAATCCCAAACTCAT
>SNQJ01S0014869.1:78426-91477 GCA_010110895.2 Picea sitchensis
AGGATCTCAAGATCCTACACATTCAGAGGAATTATGCAACCCAGGTGTGATTATTCAGATATGCATCTATTTGTTATGACATTATTTTGATCAAGTGTTGCATGTTGTAGCTATGACCATCATACTAACCTTTCATCAAAATCAAAGTCAAGGTATTAGATAGATTAAAGTAGAGATCATAGAGTTTATTCTCTAACCCAACCTTCTGTCAAGATAACATATTGTCCTAGTACAAAAGACAGGTTGAAGAAAACACTTGTCATCTTGAGTGAAGGAGACTTGGAAGAAAATCAACAACACACTCATTCTTGAGGACAAGGCTCCAGGTTTCAGGTTTGATTAATTAAGTTGATAAGATTCAAAGTTGCACATGACAAGTTGATAACTAGCCTTTGAAAAGTACTATACTTGGTAGCATGTGAGCATATTGAGATAAATGCTTAATGTAATCATTTGCCTGATACAAACTAACATCTCCTCTAGGAGAAACTTCTTATGTTAGCTCCAGGTTTCCATGGATGAATGTTTGATCACAACACTATAAGAGTGTTGACCTCATTTCGTATTGTATTTTTTACTATTTATCTTTTCTTCAGACATGTCACAAGTGATAGCTCTAAAAGAGCCACTGTGATGATTATTCGTGCTATTGTTTTATCTACTATTATCAAAAGAGTATTATTCTTGCTTGTTGTTTTGTTGACCTTGTTTCAGGTCACAGGTGATAACCTTGAGGAAGCTATAGTGAGGGTTGCAGAGGGAGACATATTAGATGAGATATGAAGCAGACTATGCACATGACCATATACACTCATGTGCCAAAGAAGATGAAGAAGCTATCTTTTGAGATTTAGAGTATCTCATATGAAGATTGATTGAAATGAGCAGAAGGCTCCAACGATGACCGAACATTAGAACAAGAATTCACAATATAATTGTTCAAAGGTTAATGAAACCACCTTGATGGGAAGCGAAACTCAACTCTGTCTTTCATATTTAGACTTGGTATTCAACACTAAGTATACCTTGTAAGAGATGATGAAGTCCTTGTCGACTCCGAAGAAATCGAGAGTAAGCCTGATCTCATAAAGGATCAGATGAAGAGACAACGTCCAGGACTGGGAGACAGATGTCGTGAGAAGACTAGATCGTAGCTTCAGAAACTTCTAGGAGATATGAAATCTCCTAGGAAGATTCCCTTGTTTCAGTAACAAAGAAGGAAGCCAGTCAGAAATACTAGGATATGGATTCTTTCGTGAGACTAGAAGAGAACTCAGTATTGACTTCCAAGATTGATCTATACATATCAAACATGTTGCAGAAGTACAAAGCCTGATGTGTGTTTAGAGGATTGTCCCAACAAAAGGGAGAAGACTATGACGATACACTTATTGAAGAAATAGTTCCAGTACTTATGAAGACAACCCGAACAACCATGATTCATATACAGTATGAGATGCAGGGGGAGCAATTCCCATATTTAAAATTGAGTGGCAGTTGGTGCAGTACATTAGTTGGGTCATGGAAATATGACTATGGTAAAAGATAGCGTTACCTCCATGAAAGAATAAGAGCTATCTTCAATATCAGTTATTGATCCACTCTCAGTTTCAGATGACGTTGTTGCCATGATGGAGTAGAGGAATTACTCCCAGATTTTAGTAGTCACAGTGAGAATGGAGCAACCATTCTTAGCCTTAGACCAGGTGCAGGTGCAGAGTCCCAGTGCCTGAAGGAACAATTGCAGAAAGGGGAGACAATACACTGTCAATTAGTGAGACATATAGTGCTTTGCAAAGAGCACATAGAGCTAGAAAATGATTGTGCATATTGAGTTGCAGCTGAGCAAGTGTACGAAATTGGTACAATGTAATGAGAAAATTTGATTTGAAAATTGAAGATAGAAAGACTCATGTCTGCCAGTTGAAGGAAGCTTTGTATGTGTTGAAGCAAGCTCCTAGAGCTTGGTATGGAAGAATTGATAGTTTCCTGACGAGCTTGGGCTTTACCAAGAGTAAAATTTGATTCTAACTTTTCTCTCAAGGTTATGAATGATGAGCCAGTGATGTTACTACTATATGTAGATGATGTATTCTTGATAAGATGAAGAAAATCTCATCACAAATTGCAAAAGAAGCTCACTACAGAGTTTGATGGAAGACCTAAATGCATTATCTCTTAGGTCTTGAAGTTTGGCAGAGCACATAGAAGATCTTCCTTAACCAATGGAAGTATGCAATTAAAATGAAGAGGTTTGACATGTTGAAATGTAAATCTATGAACACACCCATGGAAATGAAGTTGAAGCTCCTGGTAGATACCTCATCAGAATTGGTTGATGCTACTCTGTACAAACAAATTATTGGTTCAGTGATGTATCTGACGAATACCAGGCTAGATATATGTTTTGCCCTGAGTCAGTCTCTGGTAGAACCCAAACGTGTTCACATTGTTGCTGCAAAACATATGATGAGATACCTTAAGGGTACGTTGGATTTTGGTCTCTATTATACTAGAGATCATGAATTCAAAATGAGTGGTTACATAGATTCATATTGAGCTGGAAGTGTTTTTGATAGAAAGAGCACTTCATGATGTTGTTTCAATATGAGGTCAGCCATGACTTCATGGCATAGTAGGAAGCAATCAAGTATTTCTCTCAGCACGACAAAAGTGGAATACATTGTTGCATGTTCCGTCAGTTGTGAAGCCATATAGCTTCGTATGTTGTTGACAGATCTACTTGATCTGGAGATGGAAGCCACTGTGATTCTACGTGATAACCAAGTTGTATAAAGATGATGGAGAACCATGTGTTCCATGATGATTCGAAGCACATAGAGATCCGATATCACTTCACTCGTGATATGATGCAGAGAGGAGCTATAAAACTCCAATACGTAGCACAATTGAACAAGATTGCAGATGTGTTGACCAATCCTCTATCTCGTGTAAAGTTTGAGAACTTTCGAGATAAGCTTGGTGTAGTTCGAAAGGACCTCCCTCGAAAGGGGGAGTAGTGATGATGATGTGTTGCTAGCCTTGTGCTGTGATGCCAACTTAATTAATGTGTTGATGTGCCAGCTTAATTGTTGTGATGATGTGCCAGCCTAGTGCTGTGATGCCAGCTTAATTTCTGTGATGATGTGCCAACCTCGTGCTGTGATGATGTGCCAGCCTCGTGTTGTGATAATGTGTTGCCAGCCTCGTTCTGTGATGATGTGCCAACCTCATGCTGTGATGATGTGTTGCCAACCTCGTGCTGTGATGCTAGCCTCGTGCTGTTGATGTTGTGTTGCCAGTCTCGTATTGTGATTCCAACTTCGTGCTGAAGACTCTCAACCTAGTGCTGATGTTGATGATGCTCCAGCCTTTGTGCTGTGATATTGCTGTTGTTGATGTTGTATCAACCTTGTGCTGTTATTGATGATGATGATGTATTAGTGTTATACTAATCCATGTTGATGCAGATGATGATGATGATGCCACTTCAACTTCTTGCTGAAGATGATGATGATGATGATGATGATGTTACTTTAGCCTCATGCTAAAGAAGATGATGATGTTACTTTATCCTCACACTAAATATGATGATGATGTTACCTTAGCCTCATGCTAAAGAAGATGATGATGCTACTTCGGCTCCCTACTGTGAATGATGATATTGATGATGAGAAAAGCTTTCGATGATTTATAGATACGCCAGTCAGTGTTCCAAGATGCTGTCCTCTCTCTCGCCTGATGCTATTTTAGAATACCCTTCTTGTTAAGGGGGAGTGTTGAAATATTGTAATTGCAAAGAGTATTCTATTTATTATTGATGTATTATTCATTATATCAATCCCCTTTTGTGGATTGATCATGCCGGGCATTGTAAATGACCAAATCCCCTTTTGCGGATTGGTCAAACCCTATTTGTAATAAGAAAAATGAGAAGTCGGCCCCCAGAATTAATTAAAGTGGTTATAACCATCCAGAAGGAGAAGTCGGCCCTGCCAGTGAAAAGACACGTCCTTTCAACACCTTCCAGATTGTATAAATAAAGGAGGCTAGCGCCTCATTTGTTCACTCACTTAGTTGTTCATTAGAGCGCAAGTTTGGAGCTACAATTGGAGAAGAAGGAAGAGAGAGAGAGGCACATTTTTGGGAGAGGACTTTCTGTATTGTTTGGTTTATTCTCTTGGCATTGTATTGGCTATCTATATTAAGGAAGTTTTGGCTAGGTTTTCTCCCCCATGAGGGTTTCCCAGGATAAATGATGTGTCTCTTGTGATCCTATCTATGCTATGGTTATCTAGTGAATTGAAAAGAAACCTAATAATAGCTTAAACCTTAACAACTGGCACATCATAAGACTTCTTGAAAGCTTTATCTTCCTTGAGTCTCACATCCCTTTTGACCACTATCTTCTTTAATGCTGGAACATAGACTCGATAAACCTTTGAAGTTTCATTGTAACCAATGAAGATCCTCTTCTCAACTATGGAACAAGCTTCATCCTCTTAGCAAAGGGAACATGACAATAGACTAGGCGATTGAAGATCCTAAAGTGACCAACTTCTGATTTCTTCCTTGTAAATGCTTCTTTAAGAGTCAATCTCCCCATCACTTTTTGAGGACTCTTGTTTTGTATGTATACTGCAGTACTGCATGCCTCTGCCCATAAGAACTTGGGCATATCCTGGTCATACAACATTGCTCTAGCAACACCAACAATGGCACTGTTCTTTTGTTTCGCTACCCTATTTTGCTGAGAGTTGTAGGGAACTATCAATTCCTTATTGATCCCTGCCTATGCACAAAACTGCTTGAAGGCTTTCCTTGTGTACTCACCTTCATTGTCTAATATGAGAACCTTTATCTTCCTTCTTGTCGCATTCTCTACAAGAGCCTTAAATTCTTGGAAGCGATTGAAGAACTCATCTTTGATCCTCATGAAGTAGATCTAGGTTTCCTTGGAGAAATCATCTATGAATGTGACAAAATACTCACATCTTGTTAAGGATGTTGAAGACATAGGCCCACATACATCTGAATGCATTAAATCCAATATGCCCTTCGATCTACTGTCACTACTTGGAAAAAATATCTTAGCATACTTTACCAAGGCACACCCTTTACACACGTCATTGCGCTCGATGCTCAACTCTGGAAGGCGAGTCACTATCTCCTTAGGCACATTAAGTGCCCCATGGTGTAAGTGAGCCATCTTCCTATGCCACAACTCTCCCATATCTTTACTGTTGTTGATCAACGCCTAAGGTGACTCACTCTGCAACCTGTATAACTTGCATGACTTGATCCCTATCATCTTGGCTTGCTTCGAACCCTTGGGATGGATGTAGACTTTCGGTCCTCTGAATGACACATCATACCCCTTGTCTTGAAGCGCCAAAACTAATATCAGGTTCTTTGTCATCCTGGTACGAACAACACATTTGTAAAATTGAATGTCTTGCTTAACTCTCTTTGAAAGGTGACTGTCCCTCGTCTTACTAGAGTACATTTGGAATTATTCCCCATTTCTATATCGAAAGTCATCTACTCTGAAACTGGAGAAGTGTTTTCTAATTCCTATCATATGATGTGACATACCACTATCAATATACCATATTCCTGTGGCATGTGTGCATGAACTAGAGAGGCAAGTGACGAGTGAGAAATCCTCATCAAACCTGGAAGAAAACTCATCAATGTTTGTTGTTGAAGTCGCTGTCTGAGACTTTTTCTTATTGTTCTTGTTAGGACATTGACTGAAAAAGTGTCTTGGCTTGTGACAAGCAAAACATTTGACTTTACTCATGTCATATTTTTTTTTTGTCCCTTGGAGGTCTGCCCACTACCTTAGCCTTTCTTGGTTTTAGCTTTTCCCTTTCCTACAAGAGCAATGTTCTCTTCTTCCTCACCCTTTTGATGTCTGTCGCTGCCACTGAGAGATGCTAACCTCAAATCATCTTGCATGAAGTCATCCCACAATCGATCCCAGTCTGGAGTGTATTCCCTAGCAACAATGTCTCTCACAAAGACATCCCATGACTTGGTGAAGCCATTCAAGGCTATCCTCACAAGTTCAGTACCATCTACAATTTCTCCAACAACTGCCAATTCATCCTTTACTTGTCCGAGTTTGGTGAGGTAGGAGGATACACTTTCCCCCTTTTCCATTTTGGTATTTTAAAGTTTTTCCTTCAAAACTATCTCTTTGTTGAGGTTTGAATTCTGGTACTGTTTAATGATGGCTTCCCACATCTTCTTGGTTGTATCCAATCCTAAGAGGTGAGGAACAATATGGTCCTTGATCCCATCCAAGATGATACACCTTGCCTTGGCATCATTCTTCTTGTGCATTAGCTGGAATTGCAATAGTTCTCTGCAAATTCCTTGAGCCCATACTCCTCTGATGACAACAATATACGCTCCTTCTAGATGCCAAAGTCAGATGCACCATCTAACCTATCTTCAAATATGATACTTGAGATGGACATTTCTAGGAAACCTTGCCGTCACAACCTCCTGGATCTGAAGAATACTACTGGCTGAAGTTTTTTTGTAAACCCTTGGCTTCCTTATCGGAAGCAAAACTCTGATACCATGTTATTTTTTTTCTTTATGCCGAGCAAACTTAATTTCTGAATCCAATAAATTTTTATGCCCAGAATAAGAACACCAACAAATTCTAAATTTTAATCTATGAAACTGAAATATAATTGAACATATTAATACTTGCAATGCACAACGGAAATTAAATAAACCATTCACACAATTTCAGACACCATAAATACCTCGAAAACCCCAACTCTGAGGAAAACTAGCAAACTAGGGTTTTATTCAGCTTCAACAAATTTAGAAAATAATTACAACAATGTCGAACCTGACAATATCATCCATAGAGAATTTTTGCTTGGATATCAGTCTAAGCTCACTGAGTTTCGTCTTCCAGCCTCACGACTTTTCTATTTGCTAGTGAATCAACTGTAGATGCCGTTGTAGGGTCTCACGATCACCACGATCAGAGTTGGTTTGGGTTGGAGAGGGTACGTGTAACACCCCGGTTTTGATCCCTATGAACTAGGATGTATTATGTGATTGTGACTTAGGCTGGTGAGTTGGTAAAATTGGAAAGGGGTTGGAGTGCCTAGAAATGTAATACATCTATATATTAATAAAATACATTGTTCGTTGCAAGACAAACAAGGACAAAGACAAGAGATAAGAGACTATGATTCCACGAGAGAGGGGGCTTAAGGGGATAAGTATTTTTATTATATTTAATTTATCCATATTGGTTTTAATTGAGAAAAGTGGTTACATGAGCTCTTAGGAGGAAGGCCATGTGGTTCTTGATTTCATGCAATTATATAAACCCTGGCTGTGGGCTATTTTGGGGTTTTTTGTTCTTTGTTCTTTTCCATTTACTCTTACATTCTTTCCTTGGGATTCTTCCTCATTCACTCTTGCTAATTCGTGTGCTTTTGGCTGGAGCATGGAAACAAATGGATGGAGGAGGAGGGACATTGTGAGATGGTTGTGCGGAATTACTGATCATTTAGGTTGGAATGGATGCCTATGGGAACAAGATTGATAATAGTTTTGAAATAATTGTCACAACTAAGAATCCTTGGAGTTTCTAGCATGAAGAATTCCTGACTAGTAGCACTGGTACCCTGGAGAGAAATAGAACAACTTGAGGGACTGCATGGTAGAGAAAGGGGTTCATTTCTTTGGGTTGTGCAAGTTGAAGGAGAAAGAGAGATGGAAATTATGATTGCTATGTGGTTGGGAAAACCCGAGAGCTAATTAGCCATCTGTTGTGTGTTTTAGATTTGGCCTAGGACTTATCCTTGTGGTTTCATAGCCCTTGCTTGGGGGTGATTTGTTGTTGAGAATTTGAACAACAATGTCTATGGTTGGGAGAAACGTCCTTGGTCTACAACCAGTTGGTGGTGGTTTAATTAAAGATAAATGCTCTTTGTGTTTTCTGCATAATTTATATTTTGTTGTGTATATTTATCTCTGAGATGTATTTCATGTGCATGCTCGCTGGTTTTTTCTGTGCATGACACATTGTTCATTTATCTTATGTTGTAGCATGAATATTGATTACTACATGTGTGGTTATTGCATTCTTTCATGCTTGATTTTGAAATAATTATTACCAGAATTCGATATCGGTTTCTAAGTGAGTTTTTTGAGGTAGCGTGGCCTAGCCTGTGGGTCGTTGGGTACGTTACAAATTGGTATCAGAGCTTCTGGTTCAAACACCGAACTGGTATGGGACGAAATCAGTGTGAATCATGCTGTTTCGTTGTCATAGATTTCGGTCTGTACGAGTTTGAAAAAAAACTCAGAAATATTAGAGAGAAAATTCCTCAAATTTGTGAGCAGATCTGAGTTGAAATGAGTCAAGTTTGTCTAAGAAGTTTAAAAGATTCGATTTTCATAGTTGCATAGATGAATTCAAGCTTAGAAGGTTGAAAAAATTCAAAGTTTTAATGGCTGCTGTAGCTTGGGGTAGAGTTCAGAGAATCGACGACCGAGATCGTATTCGATCTCGAGATCGACGACCTAGATTCCTCCTAGAAAAATTAAAAAATTGATAGTTACAAAGCTTGACAAAGTTACCAGATCGACATATGAGATTCATTTCGGTGGTTTGGAAAATAAGGAAGATCGACGGTCCGTGTTCATTTTTGGTCATTTGGGAAGTCAGAGGAAATCAACAGTCAAGATTAGTTTGATTGAGATATCGATGACCCAGATTCACCTGGGTTTTGGCCGAAAATTGCTAAGTGGTGAAATTCGTCAACAAAAATCTTCGATCGCTGACGGTTGATGGTTGCGGATAGGTGAGGTAGGTGAAGTGTTGAAGTTCTCCAAGAGACACCTTCGATCACTGATCGTTGATGGTCCCATATCGACGAGTTTGGTGAAGTGTTGAAGTTCGACCAATTGACATCTAAGATCATCGATGGCCGATGGTCAGGGATCGATGACTTCAGCGAAGTGTTGAAGTTTGGCGATGGGACATCTCCCGTCGATGGCTGATGGTCGAGCATCAACGGATTTAGTGCGAAGTTCAGATTCTTCTAAGAGAAACTACCAATGGTCGTTGAAGGAAATGAAGCTGATGACATGTCATGCCATGCTAGCATCCATGTATCATGCCACAATAGTCCAGTTAATGCCTCAGGATGATGTACCATGCCAGGTCATCATCCACGTGTCATGCCACGTCAACATAGTTTCCATGTCAACGAAGAGATGGCCAATTGCTGATGGTTGGGGTTCAGAGAGATTCATGAACAATCTTAGTTTTTCAGGGAAGATGACTAATGGCCAATGATCGGACATCGACGAGATTCGTGGGATACTTTTGGTTTGCGGAGAAAAAATAGCCGATGGTCGATGGTCGATGATCGGGCATTGGGGAGATTGGTGGGAAGGTTTGGTTCACAAAGGAAATCACCAATCCTCGATAGAGAGTAGATCAACGGTCTAGAATGCTTCTGATTTGAGATCGACTGTGCAGATCACACTTAGACAAAATTGTTCCACAGTTTAAAAAAAGTAGTTTACAACCATTTTTGTATTTTGGCCATAAATTGAGAAAATTAATTTAGATTGGGATGAAACTCATGGGTTTTTTTCGCACACTGGAGATTTACAAAAGTATTAGAGAGGGTTATTGTCCAAATCTACTTGGATTTGCCAGAAATTGAAAAATAGTGGTTTTTAAAAATCTGGGTTCAAAGCATTCGTAGAGGTCCATGTTAAGTTGAAATTCATGGAGAGTGTCCAAAAAACAACACGAAAATAACCCACGAAGGAACTGAATAAATCCTAAGGGGATTGGAATGATGATGCTGAAATAGGCTAAAATCCACTATTCCATACCACTTTTTGAGGATTTTTGAGATTTTCATAGGAGGAAAAGTGACCTTAGATCGCAAAATTGGAAAATTTTATTTTCTCGAAATTTTATATACTTATCAAGAACAATGTTTTAGTGATTTTTTTTTTCTAGAAATGCATAGATTGAGAGATAAACAATTTTGCTAAAAATTCTGAGTTTGGAAAAATGGGTGAAAAAGGACGAAGTTGCAGATTCTAAATTATTGTAGTTTTTAACTAGAGCATTAGATTGAAAGGACAAAATTGTAGATTCCAGATTGTCATAGTTTTAACTAGAACATCAGATTGAAAGGACAAAGTTGCAGATTCCAAATTGTTGTAGTTTTTAACTAGAGCATCAGATTGAAAATATGATAGTTTTTATGAACTCCTTGTCATTGTTATTATCTACACCTCATACAAAAGTTTCTCTAGTTCTTGACATATTTTATTCTGCAGTTGATCGAAGTTGACATTTTAATAAAATTACTATAGTGGAGAAAATGCACAATTGGGGTGAAAATGATTTTTTCAGAGAACCATAACTTTCAGCTCAGAGATCGAAATGACGCATGAGTATAGTCGTTGGAAAGATGATTCAGAGGATGATAACATGGAATTATTATAATTTGGAGAATGATGATATATTTCTATCCCTTGGATAATCAATAACTATTTATTATTATCATTTACTTATTATATATGGTTTTTAATAATCAATAATTATATTATTAATTATTAATTATTAATCTAAGAGAATATCTTCCCGATGTTTTCCAAACATCAACACTCCTTCTCAATGAGGGAGACATTCTGCATCATGCCAAGTTTGTCTCTAAAGTATTCAAACTTCACCCTAGACTCATGACACTTGTCTGTTAGTCTTGGGAGACGTCTCTCTCCCACTTGAATCGAGAAAAAAACTCCTTCTGTGGCTCTCCTTCTGAGCCAATTGACTCTCTATGAGATCAACTCACTCTAGGTCCGCATGTAGTAGCATACACTATCTTGAGTCTTTATTATTCCTTGTCAAATCAACATGACTAAGACAAAGACCACACCGGGATCGTTCACCATAGGTACACACCTGTGAGTGAATGCCATCCTGATGTTAACGAACATGTAGAAAGCACCTCAAGCACCTCGAGCCCATATTATTCTTTGTCATGATCAAGGAAGGACTACACCTAGGACCATTTACCACAAGTACACCTTTGTGATAAATGTATCCTATCTCCCTTGGTCTGCAACCCAATCTAGGAGAAGGTCCACTCAATGCTGAAACATCAACACTTCCTCTTAGATAGGGAGGTATATTTCCACAGTAGTACACAATTACTGTCCAATGGTACACAACCACTACCAGTAGCACACAACTACTGTCTAGTGACACACAATCACTGCCATTGGTACACAACCACTGCTAGTAGCACACAACTACTGTTTAATGACACAGAATCATTGCTAGTGGTACACAACCACTATAGTAGTACACAACTATTGTCCAGAGACACAGTCTCCGCTAGTGGTACACAACCATTGTAGTAGCAAAAGGTCTATCACACATGACACTCCCATGTGGACTTCTAGAGGATAATCCATCTATAAATGTTAGGGTAAACTCCCCATAGTGTGTGACATCAAGGTAAACTCCCTTGACATGTCCTCATGTGCTCTCCACAAGGGACATTGGGCTATAAGCCCAAACCCAATTATCCCTTCTCGGATAAGTGTCCTCACAGATCAACTCAACTCGGTTCACAGAGGAGTACGACCTGGAGAATGTTTGTCACACATGACACTCCATTGTAGAATTTTAGAGGCTACTCCCTCTAGAAACACTAGGGAAAACTCCCCATAGTGTGTCACGTCAAGGTCAAATCCCTTACATGTCCTCATGTGCTCTCCACAAGGGATGTTGGGCTATCCCTTCTCAAATAAATGTCCTCACAGATCAACTCACTTATCCCTTCTCGGATAAGCCCAAACCCACTTATCCCTTCTTAGATAAGTGTCCCACTTATCCCTTCTTGTATAAGTGTCCTCACATATCAACTCAACTTAGTCACAAAGGAGTACGATCTGGAGAATGTCTCAGGAAGCTGAAAACATCAACATTCCCTCTTAACGAGGGATGCATTCTTTGCCACGCCAAGTCTGTCATGGAAGTACTCTAACTTAATCCTGGTATGGTAAGAACATCAACAAACTGCTCATCTATAGGAAGGCACGACACCGGCACTGCTTTCCACTACAACATGTCTCAGATGTAATGGTACTTGATCTCAATGTGTTTCGATTTGTCATGAAACACTGGATTCTCTGATATCTTCACACAAATATGGTTATCAAAATGAATAATGGTGGAATCCAACACATGTTCAAATAAATATGCAAGGAGCTTGCGAAGCCACACTACTTCACAAACTGCCACACCCAATGCAATGTACTCTGCTTCTGCGGTGCTCAAAGCCATAGAGGTTTGTTTCTTGCTACACCAAGAAACCATGACATATCCCAAAGTGAAGCAACACCTGAAGGTGATATTCCTGTCCATTGCACTCTCTACCCAATCAAAGTCATTATATCCCTACAATCTCATGTAAGTACTGGAAGTATATCTCAGGCCATGTCCAACTATGCCTCGCATGTATCTCAACACATGCTTCGCAACAATCCAGTGTGTCTGTCTCGATTGACTCATAAAATGGCTAAGTGCACTCACTGCATAGAAAATATATGGTCTGGTGTTAACCATATACATCATTGATCCAATGAGATGTATGTACATGGTCAGATCAATCTCGCCAGAATCAGAAGAAAACACACTTAGTTTCTTCATATTCATCACCATTGGTGTAGCCATGGGTTTACAATTCAACATCCCAAACTTCTTCAATATCTCAACTATGTACTTCCCCCGAGTCAGGAAGATCTCATCAGTTCTATGCCACACCTATAGTCTCAATAAGTAGTGCTTCATACCAAGGTCCTTCATCTCAAACTCAGAGGCCAACACATACTTGCATTCAACAATAAGGCTCTTTGTACCGGTGAGGAATAAATCATCAACGTAGAGGACCAAAATTAGGGACTCACCATTAACAGTCTTGTAGTACAAGTTGGGATCAACAACACTTTTTTTGAATCCCAAACTCAT
>SNQJ01S0014870.1:5866-21351 GCA_010110895.2 Picea sitchensis
CATTGTGAGGCTACAACCTCTGTTTTTGCAAGCTGCAACTTGCTGAGAGAACCAACTCTCTGTTTTCTCTAGCCCCCACTAGAAGGAAGCACCAACTCCCTGGTTTCTCTAGCTTCAACTAGAAGGAAGCACCAACTCCCTGGTTTCTCTAGAACCAACTAGAAGGAAGCTACAATTCCCTGTGTTCAAGCACCCACTTGAACCTCTGAGGACACCAGTCCTCCCTAGCACCTCCCTACCACCCTGATTTATGAATATCAATTACTGAGACTTATTACAGTGATATAGTGTTCAACAACAACTTATCAGTCTCATCATTGTTCTGCAATATTTCGTTGCTCTGTCTTCCTCACTGTCTTTCTGCACGCTTCTATTGCCCTTTTCTGTTCTTTCGCCTCTTGTGCTTTATGCACCATTCCGATTCGATGCACCTTTTGTCTTCTGTCACTTTCAGCTATTGCACTCCACTTCCTTCTTCATAGATGCATCCCTCACCACAGCAACAAAACCCTAAATCTCTTCTTTGTCCCACATTCTTATACTCCCCATGCATCTTGTGCATTCATTGTATGCAGTGGTTCTACATGGTTTGCATGTCGTTTCCTCTGCCTGTTCATCATGACAACTCTTTAGCTTCTCTGGCTATTAAACCCACGCGTCCAACATCACTGGGTGTTATGCTGAGATTCCTCAGCCTCTCTAGCAGATGAGACTCCTCATCTTCTTTGGCACAATAGAGATTAACCTCTTTGTTGTAGTCACGGGCTTTAAATGCTCTTCCAGCTGTCAATTGCCTCTATGGCCAGTCCTCATTCCACTGGAAGGTTCCCTTAGACTCTTCTGCTCCTCTGGCAGTTACACAGAAGTATTTTCCACACCTCTGGCAGAAACCATCAATAGTTTCTTTGCAATTATAGTGTGAACCTTGAAATAGAGCCCAGTTATGCTAGTTCCTTCCTCTTGCGTGACTATCGGCGATGACCACCAACTATATAGACATTTCATCATTTTGGCATTTCGACATTCGACAATTAGGCATTCGTGTGACCAAGTGTCTTCACACTCCCAGTCACAATCCCCGAAAATCCAAAAAGGAGCTTGTCTGCATTAGCTCCTTCCCCCATATTCCGTCGATGTGACCACAGGCGGTGACCATCGGTTAGTTCGAAACTACATTTCGCTATTTCGGGGATTCTCCAGTCAATCCCTTGACTCCTCCAACTCCCGATCCCCGAAATAAGGTTTAGCATGGACTAGCTACTTCCTCGATATGACCATGGCCAAGACCAAGCGTTTATCCATAAAGTGCTTTTCGCGATTTCGCATTTTGGCACTTCGGCGTTCCTGTGGTGAAGTGTTCTTGACACCTCCAATTTTTGGTATCCGAAACTCCGAAATGGAGTTGGATCAACGGTTCGGTACTCCAGCGTTTCTAAATTTGGTGAATCACATTTCACGACTTCGGGTTTCATGATTTTGGGACTCCTGAGATGAAGAGTCTTCACTCTTGACTCCTCGAACTCCCGGTATCCGAAACTCCGGTATGGAGTCTTTATCATTTCGCGACTTCGGGTTTCGTGATTTCGAGATTCCTGTGATGTATCTGAAACTCTGGTGTGGAGTCTTTTATCATTTCGTGACTTTGGGACTCTTTATGATGAGATTCTTTGTCATTTCCATCTCCTGGTATCTGAAATCCCGGTATCGAATACTTCGAGTGATGCGCCTTTTTCGGGTTTTCGAGATTTCGCATTTTGGCACTTCGGGAATCTTGATGACGAGAGACTCGACTCTTGACTTCTCCATCTCCCGGTAACCGAAATCCCGGTATTCAAAACTCCGAGTGGTGCGCCTGTTTCGGGTTTTCGGGATTTTGCATTTCGTGACTTCGCAAGTTGAAAGGTTGGAGCATTTCATTCCTTTGACTTTTCAGTTAGCGAAAGCATGATCTTTCGCCATGTCTTCTTCTTGGATCGACGGTCCAGATTTGTCCTTGATCCAACGGTTCAGGTCATATTTCGATTTCGCATTTCGCGACTTCGAGACTCCTATAGTGGGATTTCTTGACATATCCAACTCTCGGTATCCGAAATCCCGGTAGTGAAACTCCGAAATGGAGTTTGACCAACACTTTGATCTTGCCATGCGATCATCGTTGTGTTGCTGGTCTTCCTTGCCTGCTTGTTTGCCATCAAATGAACAAGAACACCTTCGCACTGCATTCAATTCTGCACTAATTCCTCCTGAGCTTACTGTGTCCCTAATTTGACATCAATGCATACTCTGATCTTGCCATCAATGTCAAGAATACTCTGCCTGTTAAACATGCCAACATCTGTTTCATAGTTGTGATGAAAAATCCCTCTTTTTCATTGATTTCTTAATCAACACCATACAAATACTCCCTTGCATTACCAAATGCAGGGACGTGTGTACTGTCGAACAAATTTTAAAAGGAACAAGAAACGGAAATTGTACTAGGACTAGACATGGGCAACAGTGACCTGTGAATGGGACCAACGTTGAAATTTTTTCAAATTGTTTCTGTATGCACTGAAATTTGACATGGATAGACTATTTGCATGCCTTAACAATATGGGAGGGTTTCTAGACTCAAATTTGACTCACACACCCACTTTATTCCATCATCATTTCATCATGTAAACCATAAACCCTATTTTTCTTTCAAAGTACACAAATTAGTGGACGCAAGTTTTAAGTTTGCATCAGCCTTTCTTCATTTTTCTTTCAGGTTATACATTAATGTATATACAATGTATGTGTGTCATAGCTTTGATGAAAAATCCCTCTTTTTCGTTGATTTCTTAATCAACACCATAAAAATACTCCCTTGCAGTACTAGATGCAGGGACGTGTGTACTGTCGAATGAATTTTAAAAGGAAATAGGAACGAAAATTATACTAGGACTAGACATGGGCAACGGTGACCTGTGAATGGAGCCAACATTGAATTTTTTTCAAACTATTTTTGTATGCACTGAAATTTGACATGGATAGACTATTTGCATGCCTTAATGATATGGGAGGGTTTCTGGACTCAAATTTGACTCACATACCCACTTTCTTCCATCATCAATTCATCATGTAAACCATAAACCCTATTTTTCTTTCAAAGTACACAAATTGGTTGACGCAAGTTTTAATTTTGCATCAGTCTTTCTTCATTTTTCTTTCAGGTTCTACATTAATGTATATACAATGTATATGTGTCATAGTTGTGATTAAAAATCCCTATATCGTTGATTTCTTAATCAACACCATAAAAATACTCCCTTGCAGTACCAGATGTGGGGACGTGTGTACTATCGAATGAATTTTAAAAGGAACAAGGAACGAAAATTGTACTAGGACTAGACATGGGCAACAATGACCTGTGAATGGGGCCACGTTGAAATTTTTTCAAATTTTTTCTGTATGCACTGAAATTTGACATGGATAGACTATTCACATGCCATAACGATATGGGAGGGTTTCTGGACTCAAATTTGACTCACACACCCACTTTCTTCCATAATCATTTCATCATGTAAACTATAAACCCTATTTTTCTTTCAAAGTACACAAATGTTTTGACACAAGTTTTAAGTTTCCATCAACGTTTCTTCATTTTTCTTTCAGGTTCTACATTAATGTATATACAATGTATGTGTGTCATAGTTGTGATGAAAAATCCCTCTTTTTCCTTGATTTCTTAATCAACACCATAAAAATACTCCCTTGCAGTACTAGATGCGGGGATGTGTGTACTATCGAACGAATTTTAAAAGGAACAAGGAACGAAAAATTGTACTAAGAATAGACATGGGCAACAGTGACCTGTGAATGGGACCAACGTTGAAAATATTTCAAACTGTTTCTGTATGCACTGAAATTTGACATGGATAGACTATTCGCATGCCTTAACGATATGGGAGGGTTTCTGGACTCAAATTTGACTCACACACCCACTTTCATCCATCATAAATTCATCATGTAAACCATAAAACCTACTTTTCTTTCAAAGTACACAAATTGGTTGACGCAAGTTTTAAGTTTGCATCAATCTTTCTTCATTTTTCTTCGAGGTTCTACATTAATGTATATACAATGTATCTATGTCATAGTTGTGATGAAAAATCCATCTTTTTCGTTGATTTCTTAATCAACACCGTAAAAATACTCCCTTGCAGTAATAGATGCGGGGACGTGTGTACTGTCAAACGAATTTTAAAAGGAACAAGGAACGGAAATTGTACTAGGACTAGACATGGGCAACAATGACCTGTGAATGGGGCCAATGTTGAATTTTTTTCAAACTGTTTATATATGCACTGAAATTTGACATGGATAGACTATTGGCATGCCTTAACGATATGGGAGGGTTTCTAGACTCAAATTTGACTCACACACCCACTTTCTTCCATCATCAATTCATCATGTAAACCATAAACCTTATTTTTATTTCAAAGTACACAAATTGGTTGACGCAAGTTTTCAGTTTGCATCAGTCTTTCTTCATTTTTCTTTCAGGTTCTACATTAATGTATATACAATGTATCTATGTCATAGTTGTGATGAAATATCCCTCTTTTTCGTTGATTACTTAATCAACACCATAAAAATACTCCCTTGCAGTACTAAATGCAGGGATGTGTGTATTGTCGAACGAATTTTAAAAGGGACAAGAAACATAAATTGTACTAGGACTAGACATGGGAAACAGTGACCTATGAATGGGGCCAACGTTGAAATTCTTTCAAACTATTTCTATATGCACTGAAATTTGACATGGATAGACTATTGGCATGCCTTAATGATATGGGAGGGTTTCTGGACTCAAATTTTACTCACACCCACTTTTTTCCATCATTAGTTCATCATATAAACCATAAGCCCTATTTTTCATATGGTCTAGTAGATATGTAAATGATTCCTAATTTCATATTTGTATTTGACTCAAGGTACAACTAGCTTGCAAAGTATCAAATTTTAATTTCAATTCGATAAACCAAATATGAAATGAATCCAAGCATCATTTGATATCATCGCAACAACGACGAATGTAAATAATTTGGCGATGAATTAGCTATACTATCGACGAAAAAAGTTCGTCGATAGTATAGCTAATTCATCACAAGAATCTGTCTTTGAATGGTGTTACATGGTTTGCAAGGAGTGTAGGGCTTATATGGCGCAATGTAGTGTAGTCTACAAGAACAATCTCTATGCCAAACCTCAAAATGGATAGTACCATATCTTGTTCATAAGACAAATATTCTTTGTATGTTTCCTTTGTGGTGGCTCAAGCCCTCACACATGATGCATGACAATGAAATGTAACAATTTGACTATTGAATGATAGTGTTATGTCACATGCAAATTCTAAATTGACTTAGCTTGCAAATGAACTTTGACAAGCCCTTATGGCCCAAGCATCATTTTATTGGTAGGATATTGATAGCTTTCAAGACTCTTATCTATGCAAGGAATGTTTCTTTGGTAGGATATTGGTATATTTCAATATTCCTATCTCTTATATCTTATCACATGATGACTGTCAGGGACAATTTGAAAAAAAACAAGAAAATTACAATTTTTAAAAGGTAAAATCCGAGCAAACTGAGAACTAATATGCCTTACCTTCATACATAGAACATACGCGTACCTTATATTCCACCTTAATAGTTACATAAAAATAATGTAAAACAACCTTAAAACTAGAAATTGTACATTTTCAAATAGGATTCCACTAACACTCTTATAAACCAAACCCTTATGTAATTTTTAACATATAACCCCTAACATTTATAACCCTCTTAAGCTTATAAACCCTAATATAACCTCCTTATCCCCTACCATGTATAAAACCTAATATAACCCTCTTAAGCTTATAAACCCTAATATTAGGCTATAATCAAGTTTTGGTAGATGAATTAAGGGATTACCTTAAGACACCTAACACCTAATTATTATAACTCAATCACACCTAAACCCTAATATAACCCATCACTTGTATAATATTTATACCCTTATAATTCATAACGACTATCCTCTATAACTTAACCCCTGTAACCCCTTACCTCCAACATGCATCAATGTTAATTATTAACTCATATAACACACTCATAGGCTTGCAAACAACCCATACAATGGACTCATGTGATGGTTGGAGCACTAGTCATTCAAGGCTCTTGAGCTCAACAATATTCAACAATATTCAATAATATATTAAGGCACCACTTGTTATCCTTCCTCTACCATGGTCAAGATCCTATGATATATACTCGGTGCAAAAAACCTCCAAATGGAGTCCATATATTCCAACTCTGATGCTAAAAAACCTTTAGTTGATAGGGCTTGTGTTATGGTAATTTGCAGGTGTTTTTCATGGTGATTGATCCTAAGAAGTGATGTTTAGGGAATAAGGTCCAAGTTTTTTCCTCTCGGCCTAACCATGGAATTTGCGATCAAGAAGGTCCAGTTAGGGCTTAAGACCCTTCTTTCCCCCTTAACCTGCATGTTAAGCCCTCAAGACCCATTTCTATTGTTCAAAACCTACGCATGGCACCATTATATCCTTCTTTGGATTCTAAAGAACACCAACTACAACCCTGAGAACCATTCCTAATGGGGGTCTGACACATTTTTATTTAGAGCATATTTTTTGGTTTAATAATGGTACTTGTATCCCTGAAATAGTCCAAAAATAACCTACAAGGGTCCTATGTGATGGCTCAAGGACTCATCCAACACTATATCCTGAGAAGTTGTGTGGGTTGTCGTTGTTGTTCATAGAAGTTAAGCCTAAGAATGTTCACTTAGGGAACAAGTACTCCCTTGTTTCCCTCCCTTGAACTTGGTTAGACCTTGAGACCCATTCTTGGTTCAAAACTAACTTATTCATGGTGCCCAAAATCCACTTTGAGGTGAATGATATGTTACATAGGTCATATGTGGTGGTTTGACTACTTGTCTGTGGTTCTTGAGCTTGAGAAGAAAGGTTTAGGGTTGAAGAATCTTGTTTCCTTTCATCAACTATAGTCTTGATCCTAACACCCATCCATGATGATCAATAAGACCTCATAATGTCACCCATATTAAAATAATTAGATGCCAAAGAATCCCTAGAGAGGACTCATGTCATGGTTTTTAGGTGTTGTCGATGGTGGTTCATGAGCTCGAGAAGGTTTAGTTAGGGCTTTAGGCCATTGTTTACAACTTGCCATGTTTATGCCTCTACACCCATTTTCAATGTACAAAACATAATCATGATGCCTATACCCCTCTTAAAGGCCAATTAAGTTATGTTATGTTGGTTTGAGGACTTGTTCAAGGCTCTTGATGACAACTTGTTCACCCATCCATGGTCTTGTGTGGTGACCTGAGGACTTTTTCATGGTGCTTGAGCTAGATATGGAATAGAAATTGCATTGACTTCATCTTATGAATTTTTTTGTGGTTCTATCTAAATAATTTAGGACCTAGATGTCATATTCTAGGGACCAATGGCCATGCACAAGGCTACTAATTAACCACCCCCTATGTTGCATACTCAAACCAAAACTTGAGCTCAATTGGAGATGTCGGCCATTTGATATGTCATCCTACATGAATGTTCTCTAAGCATGTACTGACTAGACGACCCATATAATTGAGTCCATTTTATGATTTATCCCCTAGGCTTACAAAATATTTGTCCCATTCTCTCTCTTAGATATTTCTCACATTCCTTTGAGAGAGGAATGGCAAGCCAATATGGTAAACCCATTATTGATTTAGATCCATCACAATGATTTCACCATCAAATGAGTAATTTATGATCCTAGATTTTCCCTTAACATCATAAGAACTCCTATTTATCATGTCCTTAGTGTTATCACATTAATATGTCCTTAATATGTCCAAAATCAAGAGGGACATCACATTACATTAGGTGGTTGACCACTATTTCGTAGTGTTAAATCTAACCATTGTGCATATTTCTTGCATGGATACGTGAGTCGAATTAAGGTGCACCCACCTAGAGATCCATACCCTTCACTAAGTTGGGAATCCACTGCATGCATGAGTGCCCCTACTAATATTGGTAATTGCACCCTAGTATAATTGTGCACCCAAAACTAAAGATATAAAAAATTTATTTAGAACTTTGAATATAGAAAAAAAAAGTTCAAAAAATGGAACTAGGATGAGGATGGACTACTCACTAATAACACGTGCACATGCAACTGAAGGTACAACCAAATAGGTACCTGTCAGATATTTCTTCGTCGAGTGAGGAAAGCTTAGGAAAAATAGAGGGAAATGCGACTGCATCTAGTAGATACGATAAGCAAACAAGGTCCAGACGTGAAAAAGTCAGAAGAAAATTTTGTAGATGCATGGAATATTTTCTTGCCGAAGGAGGATAATGCTCTTATGATGACGAGAGAATAGGAGACATAGAGGTTCCACTCAGGTATAAGCATCTAGTGAAACAATGGGTACCTAAGGAACTACCTCCTATAGATGCTGACTTCATTGTCAATAATAGGACATATCACATAGCACCATCCTCCCTACATGGTCTGGGTTTATTTTCCATGGATGGAATAACTGTAAAATAAAATATAGTAACAAAATTGATGGACTATGTCGGACAGTGTTACAATTATAACGATTGGATGCGGCTGGTCCGATACATGCGAAGTATGCAGAGATATGTGCTCGCCGCAAATTACATAAAACTAATAAACAAGGATAAAAATATGGGAGCGACTATCTATATTGATGGAAGGCCTAAAGCTTTCGACAATATTGCAGGGTTTATAAACAACACATGATCCGGGACAACAAACAAACAACCAAATTGCATATATGAAGGACGTGAAGAGAATCGGGTAGTCTTGTGCACAATAAAAAAGATAGCTCCCGGGGAAGAGTTATTAGTGGATTACCATTTGAATCAAATAGAAACATCAACTAGTAGTGTGCAGGTACTTATGAAACACCTCTTTAAGAAACCTCTACTTATTGCATTATATTTTTGTTTAATCTTTAACATTGTTTTAAATATTTCACGGTCCCAATTTTATAATAATGTGGGAGGTTGATCGTTGAGGTTGATTGTATTTGGGTGGCAATCATTTTTTTTGTTATCATTAACAATTTTTTAAATATTTGGGGGTTCCAATTATATTATAATGTGGCAGGATGATCGTGGAAAAGGGCCAGTTGTAGAACATGTAAATGCTTATCAATTTCCACTTTCATTTTACGTGAATTTTATTATTTGCTTATATAATTTTACTGAAATAACATTATTTTTGTTGAAATTATATGTAGTCGGCAAGCCATGTTGATTATGATTCCACCGATGAGGAAGGGTTGTATTCATCCCATGATCCCATGGTATTAATAAAAAAAAGATCATTAAAGTGAACAAGGAACTTGCTAACTTATTAGATCGTCCAGATCAAACTCCCGACATCCTAGAAAAGATAAATCTCCTTATGTCACAACTTAACACATATAAGGTAATAACCATAATATAAAGTGTTTTTTTCTAATCTACTCATATGTTCAATTATGAAACTTTATTCTTTAACTTTTACATTATCTCACGAAAAAACATTTTCTTTTTTATAAAGAGATTTTTGGAGCCTGCTCAACCCGGTGTTGGTAGTAGTGGCACTGCAGAGATGCCACAGAGTCCTGATGCGAGCAGTCATACAACTGCTAGAGTATTATTTACTTCTCCATCTTCCACACCTAATTTACATAGGATCCATGACACGCATTGCCAGACATCTACACATCGGTCAGACTCTAGAGATGGTGACAAAGATGAGGCTGATGATGTGGTTGACATGGTTGCATTTCCTAGAGCTAGACGTGTGACAAGCATGAGGACCCTTCCGTGCACATTTTTGGTCGACGATAATGGAATTCCATTTAAACAAATAAGACTCCCAGGTAGTTTTCATATTTTAATCGTTTCATGTTGTCCATCCCATACACAAATCATCTAGATTATTAATTTTAAATTAATGATCATATATTTTTGTGTGTAGGAAACGACCATTTTTATAGGCACCTAGAGAGCAAGGCATTTTTTATTTTTGGGGAAACCTTACCCATGAGGTGGAATTTGCAGAATTCCAACCTCAAAAAGGAACTTATGGATTATCTTGAAGGCCTCTTTGGAGTAGACACGTTCAATAAAAAAACAGTCACCTCTACAGCGGGCGAATATTTAAAATATACGTGGGATGTTTATAGGCGAAGCTTGGCAGGAAATCCTAGGTATGAACATCCTCCCTCAATTCTAGAGAGGGAGTGGAAGGCGATTATTGATGATGAAAAAGAAAATATTTTGAAAAAATCCGGAGAAAAAATAACTGGTACCCCAAGGTAAATTACAATATTTTGATTTCAATACCAGCTTTAATTTTCCTTAGATCTAAATAAAAGTGTGGTTATATATAATATACTTGAAAATTTTGATGATAGGTTGCCTGACACTTCGAAGGCAACCAAAGCAAGGATTTCCAAACATGGCCAACACAAGCTAGGACAGGGCAGCTACTCGAGGTTACAGTCATGAATCGTAAGTAACCAAACATCTTAAGAATATTATTTGTATCACCTTACAACTTTTAGGTAATTCCAGCCAAAAACATTAAAAAATCATACCCTTATGCAATGCAGGGCGACGACTTCAGAACTAAAACCACGGAGGAAGACCTCCAACTTGGTTACAAGTACAGTTTTAAATCCATGGTTGATCATAGGAAAATCATGGGGCAGACCCCAAGATCCAGTTTGCAGGATAAGGTAAATACAAATCAGTCCACATATAAAATACGTATATGTTTGATATCATCCATAATTTAATGCCTTACTTTGTTTTAATCAGGAGAGCATCAGTATCAACGAAACCATTAGTACTGGAAAAAATAGCATTGATAGTGCAACGCGGCCAGAAGATCATGGTGCTCCCCAACAGCCCCATTCCAGTGGGGTGCAGCCCCAAGATGTTCCTATGACTGAAGCCCACGATGGTAAAATGGATGTATATTAATCATATACTTAATAATTATGTACTTATAAATTTTGACGTTTAAATGGTAGAGAATGTCATAGTTGATCCTCCTCGACCTGAATATTAGGTGAACAGGGCAGCCATTCCAACGGTGTCAACTAGAGGACCATGTAAATAATTACATTGTAGAGTTTTTTTAATATTAATGAATTACTTCAATGATATTTAAAAATTGGCCATACAAATTTAATATTTTTTGTTTTTATAGGTTATGGCCCCTCATGGAAGCCTCCACGTCGTGGGTACGATACCAGACGTGCTCGACGTGAAAGGATTGAAACAACATCAGTTGCTGAAGAGAACCTAGTAAACAAAGACATGGAGATGGATGAATTACTTAAGACCTAGAAAACACAAAAGAAGACTAAAAGAAATTGATGATGTGTAATAATTTTATAAGACAATTAGATGTACATTATATAGATGAACATGTAATGATGCATATAATGCATTGACATTATGGGTACTTTTTCATCTGATAATATACACAAGGCTATTTCTATGGCTTGTATATATCTTTGAATGTAATTTTATTATACACTTAATGATAATTTCAGCTTCTCTTAGTCTTGGTATATATTGATTCAATACTCCTTGGTTCTATTGGCCTTGACATACAATTTCTGCATCAATTTGTGGCTCCATGGATATCATCCTAGCGATTTGAAGGCATTGGTAAACATGAAATTTAAGAGATTGAATTGTTCAAGTTTGGATTTAAATTTTACATGCTTGTTTGTTTGTGGGTTTCAAGAGTTCCAAAATTGTATCTCTTTGTCTTTTAAGAATGGTAATATATTTGTATTTTAAGATATAACGTGTGAATCCAAGCAAGACCTGGTGTCTTGTGCTTGGGATATGTGTTGGGTATGTGTTATATTCTTTGCATGTGTGTGTGTGGGCACGTCAGATTCAACAACTGCGTCTGATGATCCCTCTAGTAGTGATCTTTATGTCATGTGCGCCAGGCTCTTCCTTGGGGGGTCCCAGGGGGGGGGCAGGTATGTCCCCCCTGGTTACGTGCAGTGTTCGGGGCAACGTCCTGAAATTTTGTTTTTGGGCGGTTTTTGCTATTTTTAGCATATTTTGTTATTTTTAGCAGTTTTCTAAATTAATCCCGTATTAAGGGATTAGGGTTTTGGTATCTACGGAATACCTAAAAACATTGTATATATTGTATGGTGAATGGTGAATTCAATATAATGAATATAAGAAAGGTTTTCCCTGGTTGAGGGTTTTCAGTATAAATCTCTGTGTACTATGTGTATGAGCCATTGATTAATTTATGTTTTCCTTAAGAATCTATATGCATTGCTGAGGGTTTAAAACTTACATGTGGTATCAGAGTCGTTTTTGGCTTCAGAGGGATGCCTTTGTTACTGAGGGTTTTTCTCGGTCTTGATAGATCAAGTTTATCTTGGGTTTGTGATAAACCTGGGTTTAGTGGGAGCTTTTGCAGTGGTTATTCGAGTGTAGAAAGAGGAATGATGAGCTCTTATAGAATCGAAATAGAGAAGTTCAACGGTAAAAACTTTGATCTATGGAAGCTGAAGATGGAGGACCTTCTTGTAGACAAAGAACAATGGATCGTTGTGGATCCTGGTACACATCCTACTAGTACGCAGCCTACTGGAACACACACAACTGGTACACAACCTACTAGTACACAAACTACTAGTACACCACCTACTGGTATGTCAAAGGAAGATTGGGAGAAGTTGGACAGAAGAGCAAGGAGTAATATTCAACTCTGCCTGGTAGATTCGATGTTGTTGAATGTCTCGGGAGAATCTACAGCCAAGGAACTATGGAATAAGTTAGGGAATTTATATCAATCAAAGCCCCTGGTAAACAAGTTGTTTCTTCGAAAGAAGTTGTATCATCTTAGGATGGAAGATGGAGATTCTTTTAAAGAACATCTAAATTCCTTTAATACTCTGGTAAGTCAACTTGTCTCTGTTAATATTACGATTGCGGAAGAAGATAAGTGTATTACTTTTTTATGTTCTTTTCCAGACTCTTAGGATAATCTGGTTGTAGCAATTGGTAGTACCACTCAATCTACATTGAAGTATGAGGATGTAGTTTCATCCTTGTTATCTGAAGAGATGAGGTGGAAAAGCATGGATATTCATAGCACAAATGCTTTATTTGTAAGAGGTCATACCCAAGACAAGAATCCTGGTAAGACTTCGGGAGGGAGACCTAAATCTACAGGTAGATCTAAGTCTCCAATAAAATCTTTGAGAAAATGTTGGAAGTGTGGTAAAACAGGGCATTATAAGAAAGATTTCAAGTCTAAGAAGGTTGAAAAACCAAAGGGATCTTATTGTACCTCTTCCACAGAGGCGAAAACCTCCACTGAAGAAGGAGGTGATGTTTACCTGGCATCTATAGGTACACATGCAGACCGTGATGTATGGTTGATCGAATCAAGTGCATCATACCATATGACTCCTCACAGGGAGTGGTTCTCTGAATATGAAAAATATGATGGTGGTGATGTATTCCTAGGAGATGAATCGACAACAAAAATCATGGGACGTGGAAGGGTTAAGTTGCTGCTAAAATATGGAAGGATTAGAACCCTCCCTGGGGTTCTGCACATTCCAAAACTATCCAGGAGCCTAATATTTGTAAGCAAGCTGGATGATGTAGGAGTGGATACTGTATTGGGAAAGGGCACTTGCAAGATGGTACGAGGAGAAATGGTGTTGATGTGGGGAGTTCAGTGTGTACCTATGTACAAGTTGTTGGGAAGCACTTATACTAATGGGTGTAACGGTTATGTTGTCCCTGAGCAGAGAAATGAAGGAGAAAATACCAATATTGTCCCTGAAAAGAAGACCATGTTATGGCATCAAAGACTGGGGCATATTGGAGAAAAGGGAATTCAAACACTACACAATAAAGGTATGGTTGAAGTTATGTCTAGTTGCACTCTGGATTTTGATTTATGTGACCATTGCACATATGGTAAACAGAATCGAGTAAGATTCCCATATGGTGCTACAAGAGCAAAGGGGATCTTAGAGTTGATACATAGTGATGTGTTTGGACCTGTTCCTATTCCATCCCTAGGTAAATCTATGTATTATGTTTTATTCATAGATGATTTATCAAGGACCACATGGATTTATTTTCTTAGAAAGAAATCTGAGGTATTGGATAAATTTGAAGAGTTTAAGGCTCTAGTAGAAAATCAGACAGAGAAGAAAATAAAGGTATTGAGAACAGATAATGGTGGAGAATTCTGCGGAAATGAATTCGAAGAATTATGTAAGAAGTGTGGTATAGAAAGGCATAAGACTATTCCATACACTCCTCAGAAGAATGGAGTTGTAGAAAGGATGAACATGACACTGATGGAAAAAGCAAGGAGCATGCTCAGCCGAGTTAGGAAAGGAATTTTGGGTAGAGGCAGTGGGTACAACATGTTACCTGGTCAATCGATCACCTTCATCATCGTTGGATGATAAAACTCCACACGAGGTATGGTATGGAAAGAAACCCTCTCTTCAACATCTTAGAGTGTTTGGTTTTGATGCTTATGTACATGTTCCAAAGGAAAATAGGAGTAAGTTGGATAAAAAGGTTGAAAAGTGTATCTTTATTGGTTATAAAGATGGTGTGAAAGGTTATAAGCTTTGGAACCTAGAAACCAAGAAGACTGTTTACAATCAAGATATTGTTTTCAGAGAGGTAAAAGATGTGTCCAAATAGTAATTCCTACCAATGCAAGATGAACCTTAGAAAATAGAGCTTGAGTTGGATGATGCAAAATCTGAATCATCTGAAGAAGAGATAGCAGAAGAAGAAGAAGAAGAACATCATACCCCAGTATTGAGGAGATCAGTGAGAGATAAAAGGAAACCAGAAAGGTATAGTCCACCTGATTTTCGTTCCAAATTTTCTTTATCTACTACTAATTATGATCCTAGAACTGTCAGGGAAGAAGTGAATTCAAAGGATAGTAAACTCTGGAAGAAGGCCATGGTTGAAGAAATGGATGCCTTGGATAAGAATGAGGCATGGGATATAGTTGAGATGCCAGCTAGAAGAAAATCGGTTGGTAGCAAATGGTTGTTCAAGAAGAAGTTTAATGCACAAGGTAAAGTGGAGAAATACAAAGCTCGGTTAGTAGAAAAAGGTTATTCCCAGGTAGAGGGAATTGACTTTGGTAATATTTTTTCTCCTATTTCTAAGTTAACTTCTATTATATTTCTTTTATTTATTTCTACTGCTTTTGATCTTGAAGTGGAACAGATGGATGTGAAGACAACATTCCTACATGGGGATCTGGAAGAAGAAATCTATGTGAAGCAACTAGAAGGCTTTGTAGTGAAGGGAAAGAAAGAGTTGGTATGTAAGCTAAAGAACTCACTATATGGTCTAAAGCAAT
>SNQJ01S0014870.1:21660-38527 GCA_010110895.2 Picea sitchensis
GATTTTGTTCTAATGCAAAAATGTTTAGTGTAGTCCTCAAAGGCCCACATAATATATGGCATGCATCCATATCAAGTATAATTTTCTAACTAGATTATAACCATTGGTTGCACAAGGGGCCAAGGGGCCAATAATGGTTATTAACTTTCCATTGAATGGTACAAGGGGCCAATCTTCCCAGGTAATTGTTAATGTTATTATTGCACTTCCTTCATAAGAATCAATTTGAAAATTGTCCTAGGAATTATTTTCGCTATACTCTAATGGAACCTTTATCTAAAAAAGTATTGGTGATTCCCCATTCCTCCTACTATGCAAAACCAACCTAGAATTTCTAGCAGCCTTCCAAAGTTTTAATTGTTAAAGGGGAAAATTGGATTACAGACTTATTGTAAGGCTTATAACATCAAATTGGATTATGCACTAGTGATGAGTCAATGGTTGTATTGTATCCAACTACCCTATTTCATTCAACAAAAAAATGGATATTTGGTTACGAGAAACAATCACAAACATAGTTCATTATCACAACTGTAGATTTTATAAATTGTGTGTAATCACTCTATTGAATACATTGCAATAATTTTGTGTATACAATGTATTATCACAACTGTAGATTTTATAAATTGTGTGTAATCAGTTTATTGGATATATTTGCAATAATTTTGTGTATAATGTCTGCGAGTTTTGTAAAAAAATTTAATGTGTAAAAGTTCTTTGTGTGATGTATGCAAGTGAAAAATGATAATTGTAGTTTAGTGGTTTCATTATTTTTATAGTAATTATGTTGTAAGAAATTTCACTATGAACCAATTATAAAGTGCCATTACTCCTATTTGTTATTTTTGAGTCTTCGTGGCCATAAAATCACTTGTCAAGATCAACATGGAAGTTTTTGCATTGGTGATAGTTTTTTTTTTTTTGTAAATAAAAAAGGGAGTTTCCTATTAATGAGCTTTTAGAGTACAAAAATGCCACATGTCAACATTCTACCCCCTATTCTACCAAATTAGCGGAAACTGGAACAGGTGGCAGACTATGATGTCATTAGTCAAAATGGATATTCGTCATCTTCCCTGCCAAACAAAAACCAGAGCAGGTGGCGGATAGAGTTCTCACTGAATTGTTCTATGCATCTAAGAAAAACTACCAACTGAAAAAAAGATGACAGAACTATAAAAATGCATCATCGCAGTACAAAGAGCTAAGTTGAGAGTGTGCGAGGTGACCATAGAAAATAAATTACACATTAGCACCTGGGGGCATGTCATTCAGAGCACTGTTGAAGGGATCATCCCTAGGATGGAGCACAAAAGGCCTCGCACAGGTCAAGCAATGCTAAGCTACAGGTGCATTCGAGAAGGAATCATAGAGCATGTCAATCCACTGGTGCATGAGGGTGTCCCGATGTATCTAATCGACCATCTAGTTCCTTAGCTCGAAGACAAGCTTGAGTTGCTCTGGTTGGAAGAAAGGTGGTGGATCATGGCAGAAATCAGGGAGAGACGTAAGTGGTGGAGGCACCAAGACTGGGTGGCCCTCCACCTCCACGCCCAAGGTGTCCATAGCCTCCACCGCCTTGACCTCCTCCACTAATGTCTTGACTTGGCTGTATGTGTTCTGAATTGAGGTCGTAGAGTCCATATGGGAATTCCTCCTCAATTATACATGTTTCCCCTTCCATGGCGACTGGGGCTCTTGTGCTTGTTGTATTATGGTTGAGGGGCTGCCAATCATCTAGAACTGTGAAGAGGAGGGATTCAGGAGGAACCTGGATGGGTTCCTTCGGAATCTCCTCCTCAACGTATGTGATTGGCGGTGTTCTTGGTTTCTCTCGTCGTTGATTCTGAGCAATGGACAGGGCACGCTCCTCTGTCAGGCAGCTAGACTATACCAAGTTGGCCCGCACCTCGGATTTCCTCTTTCCCTTGGCATGGAAAATCCAGGAATACTGATAATTCACTAAGCAATCTCAGTAAGAGTCCACTGGACGCAGGTCTCGTTCTCATAGTGACGAGGGTGATGGAGCACAAGGGAGAAATGGAGCCAACCTCGTTCGAGTGGGAGTGATAAGCCAAGGTCCGACATGACCACTGTATTGATCCCCCCACTGCAATTACACCTTGTGGCCGCCATATTTCTCACACGAGGGATTTGTCCTCCCCTTATCGGTAGGCAATAATGGCCTCCCTTCATTCAAGAATGAGGTGAAGGTTTCCGACCTGCCATATTAATGGCTTGGGTCTAGGGCAGGCTATGTGGACTCCTATTACGACATGGCACCCCATCCGAGATGCATTAGTGGTAATGGTGGTGGCAGCTTCTAAATTGGGAGACATGATGAACTCATCTGAGTGATAGTGGGTCTCTACCATATAAAGACTTTTCATTTATATATTTTTTTATTCAGTAGTTTCCTTAGTTTATATTATGTTGTACTAATAGTATACAAATTTAAAAACAACTTATTAATAATGAGACACCAACATTACCACATTCAAACTCTTGTGTTTACATAAGAATATTTCAAAGTGATAGAAATACTATGAATAAGGGTATCAATTTTTATTTTTTTTAAATAAATATATGTCGTCGTATCAACCCTTACCAAGCTTCCTCTATATATGAATGTGTATCTTGATTTATTCCTTTTATATTTTGGTTCAAATGATTTATTCTTTTTACATATTTTGGTTCAAATGTTGGTTTGATTAGGGTGACTTGTTGACATGAAGAGAGAGGTCATGGTCTAACTAGGGTCAATTGCATCTTGACATGAAGAGAGAGTTCACGGTTTGACTAGGGTTCACCACTTGATGGTCACAAAAAAAAGGGTGATCCTCATATTGAATGCCAATGTGTTAAAACAGTGAGAGTTCACGCTCATTTAGGGTTCAACTAAGGTTCACCATCACAATGTGTTAAAAAAAGTGGGCTCACGCTCGTTTAGGGTTCAACTAGGGTTCACCATGTGATGGCAACATAAGGGTGGTTATCTAACTTGCATACTAAATGCTAAAGTTTTATATTCCACATGGTTCTCAGACGCCAGTGTGTTAAAAAAAGTGAGAGTTCACGCTTGTTTAGGGTTCAACTAGGGTCTGTCGTGTGATGGTGACATAAGGGTGGGTATCCAACTTGCAGACTGAATGCCAATGTGTTATATTCCACATGGTCCTTAGATTGAATGCCAATGTGAAAAAAAAAGTTAACGAGTTCATACTAGTTTATGGTTCAACTAGGTTCCACCACGTGATGGCCACATAAGGGTGGTCATCCAACTTGCAGACTAAATGCCAATGTGTTATCTTCCACATGGTCATCGAGGGAATGTATGCACTCACTATGGCAGTTATTTCACTCTTAACATCAACTCATTTTGGCCTTGTAGGTCATATCAATTCCACTTCCAGAGTGATTTAATACTTGATTTATGGCATACAAATATCATAAGAGGATGGCTAGCACCCTTCATGGTCATAGGAGAATTTCAAACAAAGTTCATTTGGCTTGATGGATCCTCACATTCCATCATCGTTTCCTTTGTTCATTCCACAACATAAAACTTATTTGAGAAGAAATCAAGAATGTTTATCTCTATTTCCTCTGGTAACACGTTCTTCATTGGTTTAGTTGATAGAGGTGGAAATAAGAGGTTAAACCCTTTGCCTTCCCAAAGGGTTTGTGAGTAGAATTGAAAGGCGATGGTTATGGATTTGGGTTTCTAGTAAAAGGGGATCCCAGGTTTTGAAAGGCGATGGTTATGGATTTTGACACGAGCTTGGATTTATACACGAGCTTTCATTTTCAATTATTCTTTTGAACAGAGTCCAAATTTGTTTTTCTCCTTTTTAAAATCTTAGTTAGCTTTTGGGTTGAGAAAAAAAAAATGCCATTGCAGAGGCAAGGTTTCTATTTACCAACAAATGTTGTCATTGGAGATTGCATGGTTTTTAGACATGCAAGGGTTCTAGGTTTTATCAATTGCCTATATTAGGCTCAATGATTTGTGCAAAGTTGTGTGTTCATGTTAAGGATTTTTTTTCCTTGAAAAATCTCCTAGGTTTTATTACTAGAGAAATTTGTCTAGCTTCTATTCTGATGACATTGGTGTTTCTCATTTCATTTGTTTTGGTTTTAAAGCCAAGATCCAACATTTTCCTCAACATCGTTAGGGTTATATTGTTGGAAGTTTGAAATAATATGTTTGGTTTTCTTGTTTCATTTGTTTTGGTTTTAACGCCAAAGTCCAACATTTTCCTTAGGGTTTTATTGTTGGAAGTTTGAAATAAGATGTTTGGTGTTTCTTTTCATTTGTTTTTTTTTAAAGAAAAAGTTCAACATTTTCCTCAATGTCGTTAGGGTTCTATTGTTGGAAGTTTGAAATAAGATGTTCAATGATTAGTTAATTGACTACATTTACCACAATTGCTTATTAGTAGACTTGTGTTTTATTAGTGAATTTTTATTAATGAATGTTATAGATGTTTGGCAAAATAATTTGCTCAAAAATACTTTTTAGAGACTGTACACTTTTGGTTATAATTGTATGCAGAATATACTTTTCACATTCATGAAACATATATCATAAACATATAATAATATCTCTTGAAATATCGCTCAAACAATAAAACAATGATCAACATATTGTGAATAAGGGCATCAAATTTTTATTTTTTTTAAATAGATATATGTTTTCGTAAGAGCGACGACTCTAAGGATTCTTGGTACAAAATATCTATACTATCGACAAAAAATATTTGTCGATAGTATAACTATTTTTTCGCAAGAATCCTTATAGCCATCGCTCTTGTGACGATGCCTTCGATAGTTGATTCATCGCAAGATTCTTCACCTTGTCTCTCTTGTGACACTCTCCCTAACTTGTTGCTTGTGCGATGATCTCCCTAACTTGTCTCTTTTGTGACGATATCCCTACCTTGTCACTCTTACGACGAGTTCCCTACCTTGTCACTCTTGCGACGATATCCCTACCTTGTCTCTCTTGCGATGATTTCCATTCATGGTCGCTCTTGCGATGATTTCCCTTCCTTGTCGCACTTGTAATGATTTCCCTACCTTGTCGCTCTTGTGACGATATCCCTTCTTTATCTCTCGTGCAACAATATCCCTTATTTGTCGCTTGTGCGACAACTTCCTTGTTTCGTCGCTCTTGCGACATTTTTTTAGGTTCATCGCACTTGCCATGGCACATGAAGCGAAATTTGGAAGACCCAATATTCGTCGCAATATCCATGACATAACGTCGCAAGAACGTCGAAAGAGTTGTCGCAAAATGGCCCAAATTTACTAGTGTATACTTCCTTGTAATTATGGGTTCTACACTTCTGGGGTTGTCTAAATCCCTACACATGTTCCAGGTGGACATTGGTGGCCTCCCACCTAATCCAACAGGATTATTTTGTATGTTTTCATGTCAGCACAACTTTATGTACTTCCAGGGCCGTTTTGGGGCCCTAAACAGTGTTTTTTTGGCTTGCCACATTCAAACTATAGATATAGTCAGAGTTTGACGGTGTAATGTGTCGTTCTAGAAAATACCTTTCCAATAGGCTATCACAGACCTAAAACGGAGGACGTATGCAAAAGTTACAACCCCGGTAAGTTGAGGTACCAACTTACCCATAGGGGCCCACATAAATTTTGACATTTCATATCCTAGGGTTAGGTTTTTGGATGTCTATGGTTTTGTCATTCACGAGTAATGTTACAAAGGCATCTGGAGCCTCATTGTAATCATTATGCTCAGACGGATGCATGTAGCAGCCACATCTCTTCTCAGAGATAGCTGCCACCATTCGAGCAAGTGTTTCATTTCTGTAGTTTACAGTTTCATCTTATTTCATTTATTCAATAGAATATATTTTTCACTATATATCTTTGTTCTTCATATCTCTATGTTTATTGTATTCATTATGTTAATCATTTCGTTCTGCTCCTAAATATGAATCATCTCTTCCCCAAGTTGGATTTCTCTTGCAAGAGATCGCCATACATGGATAATCTTGAGATTCTATCATACCATGATCTTCTGGAATCTCATCATCAGGGGTAAATGTAACTTCCTTCACGGGTTATGTAACTCTGGGAGTCAGTGGGAGATACAGGTTCTTCTTCATATGCTTATTCACGCTAGCATTTCCTTAATATCTTGAGTGCTACATCTTCATCAAAGGTTACATATTTGTTGATCTCAATATGATGGTAACCTGGTATGTAAATTTTGAAGGCCTTAGAGACCTCACAGTATCCAAAACATATTCCCTTCTTTCCTCAAGGATCCAACTTAGTTCTATTTTCTTTTGCAATGTGTACAAATACTAGATAACCAAATATTTTTAGATGGATTACTTCTGGCTTCTTTCTGGTGAACATTTCTTCGGGAGTTTTGAATCCAAGTGCACTATGGGATAATCTGTTTTGGACATATATTGTTGTTCTTTCTACTTCAGCCCATAAGTGCATTGGGATATCTTGATCGTGAATCATAGTCTTTACTTCTTCCATAATCGTTCTATTCTTTCTTTCTGCTACACCATTTTTTTGAGGATTATAGGGAGTGGTGAGATCCCTCTTAATCCTGACATCTCTGCAAAATCTTCCAAATTCATTTGAGGTGTACTCTCCTCCATTATTTGACCTTAGTATCTTGATTTTCCTTTCGGAGAGGTTTTCTACCAAGGCTTTGAATTCCTTGAACTTTCCAAGTACTTCATCTTTTGATTTCAAGAAATAAACCCAAGTCTTACAAGACTAATCATCAATAAAGGATACATAGTATACATACCCACTTAGGGAGGTTGATGGAAATGGATCGCATACATCTGAATGGACAAGTTACAAGATTCCTTCTACTTTATTGTCGCTCTTTGGAAGGGGAATATTTATGGTCTTTCCTTTTGCACATCCCATGCATATACCTTCATGATCAACCTTTAATTCTGGTAAACCTGTAACTACCTTGCTTACATATGGTAAGGCTTTGTAGTTGATGTGATCTAGTCTTCTATGCCAAAGTTCACAAGGACTTTCAGTAGAGTGAGTCAAGGATACATCTGAGTGACCTTTCAACTTGTACAAACCACCTTCTTCTGTCCCAATTACAACTGCATCTTCTATAGTTTTTCATTTAGGCCACATAAGAACTTCACCATATATGAATGCAACCCTGAAACCTTTCTTATCTAGGGCTGAAATAGAAAGTAAGTTCTTTGTCAAACCTAGTACATAGAGTACATCCTTCATTCTCATCGGAGTTCATGAATCAAGTTTGTAGGTGGATTCTCCCATTCCTTTGATAGGGTATTGATAATGATCTCCAAGTGAAACTTTCTGGGGGAAGTCCTTTTTTGTAAGGCTAGAGAGAATGTATTTCCGACCTGTCATGTGCTTAGAGGCATCATTATCTATGAGCCAAGTATCCTCTCCAGGTGTCACAGATCATGAGAGGGTGGAAAACAAAACATAATTTTCAATCTCTTCTTTAGTTAACTTCTTGGGTGGCTCGTCATCTTCAGTTGCATGGGCATGATGGATTATTTTATTTCTCCTCTTGTATTCTTCCCTTCTGGTAGGACAATTCTTAGCAATGTGTCCCATATTATCACAATGATAACATTGATAGGATGAGAAATCTTTTCCCTTTCTTTGACCCTTATGATATTTATGGAATCTCTTTGGAGAGTGGGATTCTTTATGAAAGTGGGTCTCCTTTTGAAAATGAGATTTCTTATTTCTACCCTTAGCATGAGCATCTAGGGATTGATATTCATCTCTTAATAGGACAACTTCTCGGTTGGACACTCTTGCTTCTTCGTGAACACATTCTTCCCACAAACTGTCAAATTGGAGTTTCTCTTTTCTTGCACAAATAGTTTGGATGAAGGCATCCCAAGGTCTTGCGAGACCATTAAGAGTTTTCATTATGAGTTCATATTCATCTAAGTTGTCTCCAATTGACTCTAATTGTTCCTTGAGTTGAGAAACCCTAGAGAAATAGTCTTGACCTATTTCTCCTTTCTGCATCTTTGTATTCTTGAGTTGGGTGCTCAAGTTCATCTTCCGAGTGATGTTCTTTCCTTCATACATTATAGTTAGGGAATCAAACATATATTTTGGAGTATTCTTATAAGACACGTGAGAGATCAAGTGGTCTTTAATGGAATCTTCAATTATTCTTTTAGCCTTCATGATATCCTTCTTGTACTTTTCTTTGGTTGCATTTTCTTTGGGTTCCGATACATTTTATTTTATGAATTTTGCAAGGTCATTCTCTTCAAGAATGAGTCCAATTTTGTACTTCCATGAACAGAAGTTTTCCACACCTTCTAACTTGTCAACAAGCTTGGTGCTTGTAGACATCTTGACCTGGAGCTAAGAAAATTACCAGAAAATGAAAATTATCAAAAATTGAAACTGAGCTTACCAGGAGATGCGTTGGGTTGAGGCGAGTTTGTTGGAGCTCTTTGTTTCAGAAAATTCCAAGTTTCACCCCTTGAAACTTGACCTACACAATTATGGACTAGTACTTATGCTACTCGTTCTGGTTTTCTGGTACCAGTCAAAACTAGGGTTTGAATTTCCATAGAATCCGACCACTGAAAAAGTTTGCTAAAGATGCCAAAAGATGCACTAGGACAAGGCACTCTTCCCAAGATAGTTTTTGGTCAAAAATTCCTCTTCATTAAAAACCCCTAATTTTCTTGTACGAAAATAATGACGCTTTTAGATACCCAGTGAAGATGCTCTATTCAATCAAGCTTTGATACCATGTTAAGTTTTTACTATTGCTATTAGATTAATTCCAAATTACATGAGAATTCAATGCATTTCTAAAACAACAACATAAATAGGATCACTGAAAGAAACACAATCACAAGGTATGCAACATTTTATCCTGGGAAACCCTCATGGGGGAGAAAACCCCGTAAAAACTTCCTCAATAATATATTTCTAATACAATTCCAAGACTAATACTAAAACACCAAGAATAAACCAAGACTGAGAATGCACCTCTCTTCTCCTTCCTCCTGCAACTACAACTTCCTTCAAGATATGCACATTAAATGAGTGAGTGTGAGTGTGTTCAAGTCAGGCACCATCTTCACATATAAATACTAGTTGAGGAGGCGATAAGGTTATGTCTCTTCACTTAGTGTGGCCGACTTCTTCTAGAAGTGGTTAAAACCACTTTATAAACACTAGGGGCTGACTTTACAAATACCACCATAAAAATGTAGTTTGACCAATCCAGAAAAGGGGATTTGATCTTATATAAGACCTAACATGATAAATCCACAAAAGGGGATGTGATCTATAATATAATAACTCAAATATAATTAGAATATTCTTTGAAGTTACAATAATTCAACATATCCAGGTACCCAGCCAACAGGCATGTTGATAGAAGAGTGGGAGAAACTCGAAAAAAGAGAATGAAGTGTGATTTGACTTTGTCTTGCAGATTTGGTGTTGTTGTCTGTCTCATGTGAATATTTGACCAAGAAACCATGGGACAAGCTGGGAAGATTATACTACTCTAAATCTCTAGTAAATAAGTTGTTTCTCAGAAAGAAATTGTATCTTCTGAGGATGAGTGATGGCAGTTCGGTGACTGGGAATTTAAATGTGTTTAATACCTTGTTAATCCAGTCGTCGTATGTGGATATAAATATCACTGATGAGGAGAAGTGTATCAACCTATTATGTTGTTTACCAGACTCACAGGATAGCTTAGTCATGGTTGTTGGGAGTAATACAAACACACTAGCGCTAGAGGACGTGGTTGCTTCTCTACTGTCAGAAGAAATGAGAAGGAATCAAATGGAAGGATCGACCAAAGATGGTGTAGTAGTAAGAGGTCAACCGATAGAGAGAGATAAAGGAATATTCTCCGGTACAAATTTTAAGTTGAAGAGTAGATCTAAATCCCCGGCTCAATCGACACAAAGGTGTTGGAAATGCGGTAAATATGGGAATTATAAAAAGGACTGTAAGACGAAGGAAACAAAATTCAGTGTTGGATATGACAAGAACCAATTGACTAAGAGAAAGACAACCTCGAAGAAAGGAGGTGATGTGTACCTGGCGTCAACCAATACATAGTCAAATCAAGATGTTTGGTTGATCGAATCATGAGCATCCTATCAATGACACCACATAAAGAATGGTTATGTGAATATGAAAGATATGATGGGGGTGATGTGTTCTTGGGGGACAACTCGACAACCAGAATTTTCGGATGGGGAAGAGTCCGATTGACACTGCAGGATGGGAGGAAAAGAACCCTTCCAGGTGTGCTTCACATTCCGGGTTCGGTAAGAAACCTGATATTTATCAGTAAGATGAATGATGTAGGTGTGCATACTCTGTTTCAAAAGGATTCATGCAAGATGGTGAGAGGTGCAATGGTCTTAATGAAAGGAGTTCATATTGGTACCTTGTACAATCTTTTAGGGAATGTCGAGTTGACTGGATGCAACAACATCGTTGCTCCTGAAATCGACTCGACTGCGACTCAACTCAACTTGAGCTAAGTCAGTTCAAATCGACTAGAAGAGACATGATGAAATCAACCCGACCAGGCTATGGCAAGAGAGGATGGGACACTGGAGAAAAAATACTTCGAGTTATGCAAAACAAAGGTATGGTCAAAGGTTTCCTGAATGTAGGTTAGAAGTCAAATTTTGTGAACATTTCATATATGGAAAACAAAGTCGGGTGCGGTTCCCATCTGGAGGGACAAGGGAAAATGGGATTCTAGAACTGGTGTATAGTGATGTGTTTGGCCCAGTTACAATGCCTTCACTTGGTGTTTCCTTGTATTATGTCTCCTTCATAGATGATTTTTCTAAGAAGACATGGATATATTTCCTGAGGAAGAAATCAAAGCTTTTCGAGAGATTTAAGGAGTTTAAATCTCTTGTCGAAAACCATATAGAGAAGAGGATTAAAGTGCTGAGAATTGACAATGGTGGTGAATTTTGTGGAAAGGAATTTGATTAGTTGTGTAAGCAGTGTGACATAGCATGCCAAAATACCACACCATATTCCCCACAACAAAATGGAGTTGTCAAGAGAATGAACAAAACATTGATGGATAAGGCAAGGAGAATGCTTAGTGGTGCTGAGCTCGCACAAGAATTATGGTCGAAGGAAGTTTACACTGCAAGGTATATGGTAAATATGTCTCCTTCATCGTCATTAGTCAACACGACTCCAAATGAGGTATGGTATGGTAAGAATCCTTCTGTGGCACATCTCAAAGTATTTGGTTGTGATGCATTTGTTCATGTTCCCAGGGAAAAGAGGAGCAAGATGGACAAGAAGGAAGTCAAATGTATTTTCATTGGATATAAAGAAGGAATGAAAGGATATAAGCTTTGGGATCATGCATCAAGGAGAACAATGTACGGTTGAGATGTGGTATTCATAGAAGTTGGAGGTAAGTCTGAGCTTGAGGAAGTTGTTTAGACCGAGAATAATCCTAATATGGTGTGGTTTGAACTAAGGAATGAAGAATATGATTTAAATGAGTCGACTGAATCTGAGGAAGAGGTGGAACAACTGACTCTATTGGTAAGGAGGTTAGAAAGAATAAGAAAACCAGTTGAGAGGTATAGTCCACCTGACTTCCATTCTAAATTCATGCTAAGTGCCATCAACGATGAGCCCAAGTCGGTCGGTGAGGTAGTCGACTCTAAATAAGGTAAACTCTAGAAGGACGTCATGGTCGAAGAGATGGAATCCTTGTACAAAAATGAGACATGGGATTTAGTTAAGTTACCTAGTGTAAGAAACCTCGTCGGTAGCAAGTGGGTGTTCAAGAAGAAGATGGATGTAGCAGGACAAGTCGAGAAGTTCAAAGCTTGTCTGGTAGCGAAAGGTTATTCCCAAGTCGAGGGAGTCGACTTCGATGATATTTTTTCCCCTATTGAAAAACTAACTTCCATTAGAGTACTAATGTATTTGGATGCAACATTCAATCTAGAGATAGAACGGATGGATGTGAAGACATTGTTTCTACATGGGGAACTGGAAGAAGAAATCTAAATGAAACAACTGAAGGATTTGTAATAAAGGGCAAGCAAGAGTTGGTGTGCAAACTCAAAAGATCCCTTTATGGTCTAAAGAAATCGCCAAGGATGTGGTACCAAAATTTTTGCACATACATCCTTAGTTTGGTATTTGTGAGAAGCAAAGTTGATCACTACATATATTCCAAGGAAGAAGGTGGATGTTTCATATATGTAGCTTTGTATGTCGATGACATGTTGCTAATTGGAAACAACATGGATGCAATAAAGGAGGTGAAGAAGTAGCTATCCTCCAAGTTCGACATGAAGGATCTCGATGCAGCTAAATTCATTCTGGGAATGGAGATTAGGAGAGATCGAGCCACTAGAAAGATCTGGTTGAATCATACAAATTATATTGAAACAGTTGTGAAACAGTTCAACATGTAGGATTGCAAACCGATGAAGGTGCCAATTCCCGTGGGAGAAAGGCTTACTGTTGAACAATTTCCAAAGACACAAGAAGAAATAGAGGACATGGAATGTGTTCCCTATGCAAGTGTGGTTGGTAGTCTAATGTGTGTGATGGTTTTCACTCGACCATGCATTTCCCATGTAGTGGGAGTGTTGAGCAGGTACATGTCGACACCTGGAAAGGAGCAGTGGAAAGATGTCAAGAGAGTATTCAAGTATTTTTGTGGCATGAAGGACTATGCTATATGATACCAAGGAAAACCTGGAGGTGGCGGTGGTAAATTATATGTACATGGTTTTTTCAACGCCGACTGGGTTGGAGATTTGGATCGACGGAGGTAAACCAACGAATATGTCTTTAATATGTGTGGTGGAGCAATAAGATGGATGAGTAAGAGAAAATAAGTTGTATCCTTGTCAACAACAGAAGCTGAATACATGGTGGCCACTCATGGAAGCAAAGAAGCAGTATGGCTTCAAAGGCTGTGTTCAGGAATCGAGTTCGAGCAAAGAGATATGAAGGTAAGTTGCGACAGTCAAAGCGCAATATTTCTGGCAAAGAACCCTGCTTATCATTCAAATAATAAGCACATTGATGTACAATACCATTTCATAAGAGATATTGTGGAAAGTAACAAGGTGCTACTGAAGAAAGTAGACACGTTGGAAAACATAGCAGACTCGTTGACCAAGTCTGTGAGTGTTGTGAATTTATCTTGGTGCAGAGAGGCAATGGGCATTGTTGTCCTGGGTTTGTGAACAAAAGTTCAGGAATATCTTGTTTCAACAAAGAAGACAACAAGTGGGAGAATGTTGGGTTGTTATATTCTTTGCAGTGAAATTCTAGTCAAGGTGAATTGACAGATAGTTGAAGGTCAAGGTGGATCGACAACAGTCAAAGTCGATGTGGATCGACAACAAGTCGAAGGTCGAGAGAGTCAACCAAGAAAATTCAAAGTCAAAGATATCGACGACAAATCAACCGATACGAGGTCGAAATGCAGGCGTGAGATGACCAAATAGAGACTGAATGAAGGACCAATCGGTAGTCGAATGGTAACCTAACTTGGAGTCGACTATAATAGAATCCCAAGATTTGTGGGATTTGTAGCTAATGATATGCATGGATTTGTAACCGTTTTTGGGCTCCAAGTCTTTAGGGTTTTTCTTGTTGTAAATCCTATAAATAGGCGTGTTGTAAGGCCATAAATGCTAATGAATAAATCAATATCATTAGAGTAATCTTCATATGTAGGTTGTTGGTCATGCATATGTAATCCAGATTAGCTATAGGGTTGTTCTTGTGCATGCAATATGGTATGATGTTGATTGTGTCTTAGGTGTGGACCAAGGTTAGACATGTAACCTTTAATTATGATTGAATAATATAACAAGAGAGCATAACACTCAAAGGAATGTTGGTTTTCCCGGTTAATTGTTTTCTAGAGTAAAATCTCAGTGTATTGTGTGATTGCTTGTGTCATTTGTGTTCTTGATTAAATTCTTCTTCTCTTCTACTAGGATTAGTGTGGAAGTGTCTCTCATTTCCTAACATGATGTGCTTGCTACATTTGATGGGGCTCCTCCATAATGGTTACCATAGTGGTTGGTATTGTATGAGGTGGGGTGTCCACCATAATTATTACCATAATGATTGGTACCAATGAGGATGGGGGTCCATAAAATTGATTGGAATGGGTCATGGACCTAATCAACTGATTTGTGGAGTGTGAGGTCCCATATTTATCTCACTAAAGTGGTTAAGTACAAGGGTCATCTGGGATGAATGTATAGAGATATACAGACTGAGCATAGATCAAATCAAATTGTTGGTCTTTGATTATAGATTTTTCCTCAGTCGAGGGCATGGTGGTGGCAACATGTTTTGAAATTAGAGGAAAAATGGACTTCAAGAACCAATTCAGGAGGATTTTGTCCTTGATGTCATTTTTTCATAAACTATGTCTACATCACCATTCATGGATGTGATCTATGATATGCATGGTGGTGGTATGCTTTAAACTATTAATTATTTCCAAACTAGTGTCAGGACGAATTGGTAGTTGGAAAAAGGTCAAGAATGCATTTGCTAATGATGAAAAAGTTGCATGTGAACCTATTGTTATGCATTACCTTTTTTCGAAGAGTAGTGAGAATGGTTTGGAAAACAAACATCCATCTTGTTTGTACTTTGGATACCCCTATCATGGAACCATTAGATATTGTTGAAGTGATTAAAGCCGGTGAATATACAACATTAAGATCAAAGAAATTGTTAGATGTTTCATTCATAGTACATTAATGTACCATTTTTCAGAAGTTCCAATCAAAGTTCCTTGAAATATTCTTAACAAGATTGAATTGTCAGTGATGTTGGAGGAGCACTAAAGTTGAAATTTCATAACATGGTTTGTTAAGTCCTCACTTGGATTTCCTTAAAATTTGGGAATGCATGAGGGAAAATTGATTGGCATAGGTAGCCAATCTATATTATGTAAAATAGGATTATTGGTTAGTTTTTCCAAATCAGGAAGATTAAGCAAATCCATGTATGGCAGATTAGGTGCATGTGGTGGTGGTGGTGGTGGGACACCTTCCATTGGAATAAACTATTGGGAGCTAATTCCTACTAGGGAAGAGCTTATAGAGGGGTTTCTAGGAAGAGATAATCCCAACAAGGATGATCCAAGTAAGGATGAGCCTAACAAAGCTGCACTTGAAGATGAGTGATAGGGTGGTATAATTGATGATGTAGAAAGACCAAAAATAGCTCCAAATGTTGGAGGTAGTCCTTTCAAGAATCGAGAATGACAGGGTGCCAAAGCATCCCCTATACTTCCTAACTTGCGAGTGATGTGTGCTTTTAAATGGAAGATGCTAAAAGGTGATTTTGTAACAAGTGGCCTAGTCAAAGAAAAATATATGAACTAAACTGCAAAAAAATGAGCTAGTAATGTAACAATATTGGTAGTTATGCCCAAAAAAATAAATGTTTTGATAGGATGATTTTTTTTTGCATGAGGGTGTATAAAAATAAAAAGCATGTGTCCTAAAGACCTAATGTCCTTCCTCTCAAAATAGAACTAGGCCTTCCAATAGTTTCAACGATGGGGTGTGAATCCACTGAAAGATAATTAGTGAAGGTATGAAGGAATAAATTATAATGATGGGTATTGGGGGCATGTCCCAAAGGAACCAATGGCATTTCCCCATAGCCAAAAAAATTTCACTCAAGTGTAGTTGCAACCCACAACCACTGTCTTTGTGGAAATCCTAAGTTTTTGCAACTAGGATACCTTCTTCAAGTGCGGGCAGGGGATTCTCACCCTCAAAAAGTGATCATGGACTAGAGTCTATCAAGATCTGGGTGGCTCAAAAAGACTCCCAAGAACAACTAGACCTAGGCCTTTTTCCCTTCACGAGCATCTCCCTACCTTGGCTTTGTGCACACTTGAGATGAAGGATTTCGAGAAACCTTGGACAATTTATATGTTTCAAATGAGTAGTGATAATGGGGAATTTTTTCGATTTCTATCCTTGAAATCATAACCAACACTAAAAAATTAATTTGAGACATCCTAAAGGAGGATTCTAGTGTGTTGATTTAGAGTTTCTTTTAAACGATCAAAATGGGGTCATGGACCAGTTCATGTTTGGTTATAGGTGTGACAAAGAATATTGTAGAACTCCTCAATTTTTATGTTTATCCTAGATCATTTTTAGGTGCAGTGGCAAGAGTATACTCAAGAGAGGGGAACTTCCAAGTCCTTAGTGTGTGAGTGTAATGCGTGACCTAGAGTGGCAAGTTTGCAAACTCATAAATGAAATAGTAGCAACGTATGGAATTCATGGGGTCCTTAATCTTTTTCTAATTAAATTCTAAGTGGAATTATTGGAACCTTAAAAAATTGAATTGCTAAAAAATGGAACTATCACTAGATTATAGAAGAAGATGTGGACATTGTGGTCCTTACTCCTTTAACTATCGATTTTGATGTATTGCAAAAACTTTGAAGAGATATAGATGTGCACATATGGGATGCTTACTTCACCTAATTAATCTTTAAATATTTTTGTGAATTTTCTAGGGAGATGAATTAATCTCTAAGTATTTTTTATTTACCAATATCACTTATGAGCACAAGGTGAAGAGCATACTCTGACCAAGACATTTGTTCTAGTCTCGATAAAAATAACAAGGTAGAAACATAAGTGATTGCAATTTTCATACACAAGTCCATGTGCAATATAAAAGAAAAAACCCATCCACGTGGCAAGGAAACAAGAAAATTTGATTTTTTCTTCTTCCTACCAACTAAGTTAGCTAATGACTAGGCAAGAATGGACCTAAGACTAAA
>SNQJ01S0014870.1:48091-59720 GCA_010110895.2 Picea sitchensis
ACACTTGATCCAACTCTAGGACATACTACCTATCACACACAATAAACATCAACTATTATTTTCTCACCCAAGTAGTAATTCATATACTCAAATATAATTGTTACTCGAATGATACAAAATTGTCTAAGAAAAAATAGATATAGAGTGAAAAACTGTAAGGTAGCTAGAGAGGTAGTGGGGATGAAGCTTGCTGACTATTTCTGACTTCTGCACACTCTTCTTTCTTCAGTTACCCATCATGAAATCCTCCACTCGACGTCCATCGAGCGTTTTCTTCACACCAGTTCTATTTGAAGCACGTACGCAGATTTTGGACTAACCTTCGCGGCTACAACTGCCCTAAGCGACCCTCTGCCTGGCGGGACTTACTACCACCAATCACTGTCGCCAAATTTTTCCACGTACAAGACAACCTTACTAACCGGGAGGAGCAACTTACGGACTCAACTGAATATTTAAGATTGTGCAAGAAGTATAGACAATAGGCAAAACATCAGAGTAATATGCGGAATACTTTTTCTTATTATCAGAGCAAAAACCAACTCGCGGGTATTACATAAGTTTGTGCATGAGGCACAGATTACAGACGGAGTAGAATACTCTTTGCTCAGACTCTTAGAATGACTTGAGCTTCGGACAGAAGGGAAGCTAGAAGACTGACTGACTCACTCTAAATTTTTCCTCCTTTTTAAATGAATTGCTTCAACTCCTTATATAACAATGTTGAGTGGAGAAGTAATCATGAAGCATCATCTACGAGAAGACTGATGGTCCTTTGTGTTGACCACTAAATCTACTTTTAAGATTCGGCAGATGAATTCAGGCAGGAATATCTGTCTGAACCGACAACTTTATTTTAAATCAAACCGAAAGCAAGGTACTGTAAAGGATCTGTCAGGGTTGTCTCGTAGGATTCCCTGATCAAATCACAAGCTGATGGGGTAGTCGTGCAAGATTCCCCAATCAGACATGACATTACTAGTATGTTTTCATATGCCTAAACAGTGAGGCATCTTGGAAATGTGGGTCAAACCTCACCAAAAGTCGGAGAAGTGCTCCGAGTTTCCAAGATTCCTTTAGATATGATATGACAACACTATATCATAATAGATTTATTTATATACAAAGTGGAGTTGATATCGACAACCCACGGAAAATGGATGACACCACTGTCGACCATCTAGACATGAATTATTTTTACCCTTTAGTCATTTTCAATGAAACTTGTAAATCTTGCAGGATATTGTAGAGTATCCCAAGATTTGGTGTATATTTTCTGCACAATGTACAGGGTGCCATTGATTCTCTGAAGGATAGTTTTGGATTTTATCCCCCATTGATAATGATTTAAAATATACATTCGAAAGATTTCTTCATCATTTGGCCCTTGGTAATTCAAATCTCGGACATGTGATAATGGAGTAAAACACTGGAGAATAAGAGGATCTGCTTCCTCTTTATTTATTCCAAAGTCTTTCCACCAGTCTGCTAACCAAAGAGGAGGTCTTCCTGAAGTAGATGTGTTAACAGATCCAAACTTAAGGAGGATGACAACATCTTCATGTTGAACAAATTGCCACCATAATTCTTTATAATTTTGATAAGTAAAACTGGTTTCGGGAAAGATGATATCAGCATTCCTTTCAGGCCACTGAGAAAGTAGCCTTGGTCTATCCAGGCAATAATACTTTTGATGTTGTTCTTCGGTTCTACTGTCCCATATTAAGTTTATATCATGGAACAAATCTACTAAGGCACTTTGTGCTTCAAGTGCTCTTCTAGCAACTTGGTTTATAATTGGCAATAAGATATTATTATTGCTTCTGTACCTAATTTCAGGAACCAGACTTGAATAGAGAGTTTGAGTAGTACGAGCTATTACCTTGGTGCTCCGAAGTCCCCATCTAGGAACCCATCTGTTACAATAATCAGCCCATCTCATGGAGTCAGGAGTATTTTCCATATGTTCTGTATCTGCTCTTAGCTGAATGAAAATTATAAAACTTTGGTATTTAGTCTGCTGCAAATGTTCTCTGCTTAAGAAATCAGGCAGGCAATTTGAGCTACCTTTAATATGTTCTACTGAGAAGTCAAAATTGCTAAAAAGAGCTTGCCATCTAGCAAACTTATGATCTCCTGAATTTTTCGGGTCTTTATTTAGCACTTTGTTCATGGCAGCAGCATCTGTTCTTAAAATAAAATGTTTATAGATCAGATAAATCTCAAATTTATGAATCGCATTGAGAGCAGCTTTAATTTCTTTATCCAGTGTGGAGTAATTCTTCTCGGCAGCTTGCCATACTCCAGAAGCAAATTGTATTACTTCTTCTTTTCCTTTGTCCCTTAGCTGTTTTAGGACTGCTCCCCATCCTATATTGCTGGCATCAATTTCAACAATTTTTAGTAGATTGTCATCTGAAATATGCAGTATAGGTAGTTGTTTTACTTTTGCTTTAATATTCTTGACAGCCTGTGTGTGAGCCTCGGTCCAAGGCACTGGATCTTTCTTCAATCTGTCATTAAGAAGCTTCCTGTCTAAAGCACATTTTTTGTAAAAATGGCTAATGTAGTTGAGGCTTCCCAAAAATCGCTGCAACTGAGTTTTATCTAAGATTTTATCTGGGAATTTATCAACAAATTCAATAGCATGAGTTTGCAAAGTAATCTGGCCATCTTTGATGGTATGACCAAGAAATTTGACCTGCGTTTGGAATAATTCAATCTTTTTCTTGGATAGAACAAGCCCGGACTTTTTGATTACTTGCAGGAGTATTCTTAAATGCTTGAAATGTTGATCCATGGAAGAAGAAAATACTAGTATATCATCAATATATACAATGAGCCAATCAAAATATGGCTTGAGAGTATCATCCATTACTCTTTGGAATTTTGCAGGAGCATTCTTGAGTCCAAATGGCATGACATTCCATTCATAGTGACCGGCAGGGACATTAAAGGTTGTTTTAAACTTATCCTTTTCGTGTATTGCTACTTGCCAAAATCCAGATTTTAAATCAAATTTAGAAAATACTTTGGCTCCTGCAATTCTTGTAACAAGATTGCTTTTATTAGGGATAGGATAAGTATCATCTGCCAATACTTTGTTAAGAGGCTTGTAATTAACAACTAGCCTGGGAACTCCCCTGATTTGCTCTGAATGCTTATTGACATAGAAGCCATAACAATTCCAAGGACTGGTAGATTTTCTAATCAAGTCCTTTTTCAATAGACTATCAATTTCTTCTGCACAAAGTTTTTGGTATTCAGCATTCATGGGGATGGCTCTACTTTTGCAGGGTCTCCCTTTGTAATCTTCTTTGTAAGGAAGATAGACCTCATGCTTTTTCTGTTTCCAGAAAGCAGTAGGATTTTCAGAGCAAACATTTTTAATAAATTCTTCTTTGAGAAAAATAATTTTTTCTTGTATGCTAGGTTTTTCTAGCTGTTCTCTTATTCTGATTTCAGACTGCAAACTTTGAAGTTCCTTGATCTTTTCAAATCTTATCAGATTTATTTGTACTGAGTCTGAAATTCTTGGAGTAGATATAAAAGGAAGTTTGACTTTCTTCCCCTCTGGTAATGCAATAAAATAGCCTGCATGGCCAGGATTTATCATAGTGGATCCATGAGGAGATACGGCTGCAAGAAATGGAGTGTCGAGGATGCAAGCAATGGGGATTTCTGCTAGTAGAAATTTCATCTTTAGACAGAAGTCTTGGAAGCAAAGGATTGCTTCAGGAATTTGGAAGGAAATATTATTTATAGTATTTCCAAGACCTGTGACAACAGCTTCTGTTTTTTCCCAGAGTGATACAGGGATGACATTTTTGTTGAGCAGATTTAAATCTGATCCTGTATCTATCAGGGTTTTTAGTCTAAAATGCAAATCTTGAATTCTTAGTTCTAATAGAACATGATACTGCTGATGGCTCACCTGGAGATTAATTTTTTGCTCTTGTTCTTGCTTCTGGGCTTTCTTTATTTTGGTGATTTCTTTTCCTAGATCTGAGATAGATAAAGCAGTTACTGGACAGCTTATCAAGCTAGCCTTTTTTGGAGCTAAATGAACATTTGCCTTTGGTCTGGTGCAATACCATTCATAAAAAGAAATGAAAATATTTATTTTATCCATAAATGAGTCAAGCGTTTGCTTGAAAAATGCTTTTGCTTTGGGGTGAATATAAAGATCCCAGTTTAACATGTTCTTCATCCATTCTGGATTGCTATATCTTTTATTGCATCCTTTAGATAATCGTAAGAATTTACAAATTTCAGGAGAGGATGGCCTTCTAATATCCTTAGGGAAATAAGCTACCTTCCTGGCTTGTATTTCGGAATCCATAGGATTTTGAATCATTAAGACATGAGCATCATGAGGAAATGGAATATCAGAACATTGTGGATGAGGACATGGATCTTTAGAAGTAGATGATGGAGGAGGTGTCTGTGTCCTCGGATTATGATGATTGTGCTCAAAATAAATATTAGGGGCTTTGCTAGTGGTTGAGAGTGTGGATAAAGTAATTAATTCTCCACAATCTTCACACTTTACGGCAAAGGGAACTTTCCCTATTCTTTCAGCTAAAGTTTGTAGGGATGGATGTAAGCAGAAAGATGGCACAGTAGGAGGAGGTCTACGGGGTTTAGGGTGAGAAGGAATATTAGGCTTATTTGGGAATGAGATTATAGCAGAGTCACAGGTTTCTCTGATTTGTGTTGAAGTGATAGCCTTGGAAACTGGAGGCTTTGGGGTATCTATGACCCAATCTGTAGGGAAAGAGAGATCTTCCCACTTTATAGTACAGTGCTCAACCTTTTGATTTAAAGCATCCGTAACAACTAGAGTACTGGACTGAGAATCTTTGCTTGGAGCATGTAGAACAGCTGGAAACATAGTATTGGTGTGTCTAAAACACCCTCTGATTTGTACTGCTATGTTTGTCCTTTTAGCATTCATATTGAATCCAGTTGTTCTAATCTGTAATTTAAGGATATCCGCAAGAGTCTCATCAAAAGTGTACACAGAGAAATTTGGATAGCAGTCAAAATAGACTGGTCCATTAGACAAAGGAGCTACTATCCCTCCTATTATAGAATCGGTAAATTTATCATGCGTTAGATCTCTGATAGTACATAGCACATAAGCATCGATTCCTTTATGTACTAGTGCATTGATGCCGATTCTTAGACAGCCAAAATGTACAAATTGTGTTTTATGTTTCTTGGCCTCTTTTTGTATCTCTTTTGCATTAAAGAGAGATATAGTCTGTGTTACACTACTGTTCTGTTGAATTGTACTAATAGATTCTTTTACAAAGACTCTGGTTACTGCTTTGAGATGGAACATGTTTAAGTCTTTGTATACTTGACTGGGACTGATAGCAGGCAGTTTCCATGCAGCTTGAGGATTTTCTTCTACCTTTTCTATATCATCATGGTTTATACTTTGTGATCTGCTTAATGAAAACATAGATCCTAGGCTATGTTCAGAGTTTTCTCCTGAAGTACTAGTTTCTTCAGCATTTTTAATATTTCTGAATGACATTGATCTTGAATCCATACTCAGTATTACTATCTTTACACAGAAAAGGAGGGCTTTTAGTCTTGTATCTCGTATTTCCCCGAAGGTACTGAGATTATACCGGCTCATGGCCTACTCCTCAGGTAAAGACTAGTAAACTTTTCAGCGAGTCGCAGTAGTGGAAACTGTGCCTTTAAACAGCCCGAGACTACTGATACGGCTCTAGATTTGGGTAGGCAAAGACTCGGCTAATATATAGAGACTGAATTTAATACAAAAGAGCGAATAGCTTTAACAGATCAGAATGAGTCTGTTATCATACCCGGGGCAAAATGAGGCCCCTGCTTTACAAATGGTATCAGAGCCAGCACTTCATTTTGCCCCGGGTATGATAACAGACTCATTCTGATCTGTTAAAGCTATTCGCTCTTTTGTATTAAATTTAGTCTTTGTATATTAGCCGAGTCTTTGCCTACCCGAATCCAGAGCCGTATCAGTAGTCTCAGGCTGTTTAAAGGCACAGTTTCCACTACTGCGACTCGCCGAAAAGTTTACTAGTCTTTACCTGAGGAGTAGGCCAGGAGCCGGTCTAATCTCAGTACCTTTGGGGAAATATGAGATACAAGACTAAAAGCCCTCCTTTTCTGTGTAAAGATAGTAATACTGAGTATGGATTCTTCAGTTCCCTATAGATCTGTCAATAATATTGTAGAATCATCCATGGAAACTTTTGACTCTTGTTTAATGATCCATTACATGCCCTCTATTGAGTCATTAGATCCTCGTATTAAACAAATATATAAAGGTATGAGGACTCCAAATTCCCCTAAATACGGCCTAGGTTATACAGAACAATGTGATACTGCTATACCAGACTGTCGGTTTTCAAATCCACGGCCTTCCAATATCCAACGCCCCTTTATAGAAGAAATCATGAAATATCTTACTGTCATGAAAGGCTGTGAAAAGGGAACTCTACCTGAAGAGTGGATTAAAAAGATGACAAACTGGGATTTATTTACAAATCCTGAAACAGTAGAATTTGACAAGGGCACTCCAGAAAAAGAAAAACAGCGACTGTCAAACCTATGGAAAGAATACATGGCTAAAGAAAACTGCTGGATATCCTTCTCTGAATGGAGAAAACTACATATGGCCCCTATAGTACATATGGTAGGAGAAGGATCCACTCAGCCAAATCATAAATGGAAAAGTATAGATGGTAGCCTTGTAGAATCAAAAACTACTTTTCCCCCTTTCCAAGGAATTCTACTAGAAGATAGCTCTAAACAGGCCAGAGCTATTCCCTTATTGTCTGATGAAGCAAACCAATTATCTGGGATAGATAAAAGAGTCCAATATGTGTCAGAACAGTTAAATTGGACTAACATTGCTTTAAGAGGAATGGCTACCCAGATTTATGTTACAAACGACTATGCTAAAAGTGGACAAATAATGGATCTGCAAGTCTCTACAAACACTATTGTCCATGCAGTTAACCAGATCCATGAAAATGTCAATGATGTCCATTACAAAGTTGATTCTACTTTATTAGAATCAAATAAAAATCATGAAGAAATTATGGAAGGATTAGGAACTGCATTTACTGAAATGGGAAAGTCTTTAACATTACTCACAAAGAAGCCCAGTAAATCAGATAAGCCTATTCCTGATTCTTTCCTTCTCCCTAGTCCCCATATTTCTATATTATCTCCTATATATAGACCTTCTGAAAAAGATATTACTAAAAAATTTCCTTTTCACTTTCCCTTAGAGGAAGATAAACCAGAAATCTCAACCAAAGCTGACCAGGATCCTTTTTCCCTGGTAACCATCAGAAAACCTTCCTATGAAAACATCCCAGCTCACTCATCTAGACCAGCAACCCCAGACCTTATGGGAAAAGGGAAACTTCCAGAATCCCAAACTTTTGTTGATGACTGGTTCCAAGAATGGAATATTGATAATTTATCTGTAGCCCAAATAAGACAGATGATTGATCGGATGTTTGTCTCCTATAAGATTATGTGTATGAAGGGAAAAAGTGAAGTTGAAGCCTGTAAAACACTCATTCAGTGTTTTACTGAAACACTAAATAAATGGTGGGAAACTGTATCTTCTCCCCTAATGATTGGAAGGATGGAAGCTGAAGTATTAAAAGATGAACAAGGGGATATAGTTTATCATTCTGATGGAACTGCCATGAATAACATGATAGGAGCCCTCACCACCTTAATCCTTGAACATTGGTGCGGGACAGAAACAGAGATTGCTGACAAACATGAAATTGTTTTGATGAACATGAAATGCAAAAAAATGTCAGAGTATGAACAATTTCATAAAGAATGGACTCAAAGAATCTTTGAGATCAAAGACAGCAAGAATTTATTATGGAAACAAGTTTATTTGGCAGCTCTCCCTAGTAAGTTTGTTGAATATCTCAAAATGGAAGACAATTTCAAGCTTCCTTATGAGACATATACCTGGGGAGAAATCTATTCCATTATTACAAAAACTTTAATAGGACTTTGTACCAGCATGAAGATCCAGAACTCTGTCTCAAAATCTTCATACCTTCCTGATCAGAAATCTATTTGTGAACAATATGGTTTGTATTTAGATAAGCCTATGTATGCTAGGAAAAAGAAGAAAAAGGAAATAAGAGGAGATAAAAGCAGAAAAGGTAGATACAGATATACTCCAAATACTCATTACTTTGAGCCTCATGACATTCATCTGAAGACTCACAGACATGAGGCTAAACAACAAATTAAATGTTGGATCTGTGGTAATAATGGACATTATGCTCATGAATGCCCAGACAATGAAGCATCAAGAAAAGGAAAGGGCAAAGTTTCTGAACAAAGGGCAAAGGAAGCCCAAGACAAAAAACAAGCAATAGTCAAGCTACATTGTAATAGATGTGGTGCACAGACTCATGATTCTAACCATTGCCCTTATAATCCTCATAGGCAGCCAAAACCTGAAATTCATATACTCAAAGAAGGTTGTTGCACATCTTCTCTTGAAACTTCACAATTTGGATCTAGTTCTGATGAAGAATTAGTCATACACCAGTCCTGTAACTGTAAAGATCCATTGTTTTGTACATGTTCTTCTACCTCAGAAAGTTCTGATTCAGATTCAGAACCAATAAAACAAAAACTAAAAGTATGTATGTTCCAGAATACTGGAGATTCAGAAGCCCAAATGATTGCTCAAATCAAAGGACTTCCTGATGGAGAAATGAAGAATGCTCTTCTTGAAGCATTCATAAAGACAGTAAAAACATAACAGAAAGGAAAAGGCCCTGAATTACCCAGAAGATAGCCTCTGTTTTTAGATGCTTCTTTTGACAAAAATACCAAGACATATATAAAGTTTAACAGAGAAACAAAATTGCAAGATGTCTCTGTTCCAGATTTAGCAAAAGAAGTTTCTGCTCTCAGAAAAGAAATCAGTGAAATAAAGGAGACTCTAGCAAAAGTTCAAGGAGAACTAGAGTTAAGTTATCCAGTAGATGAATGGGCTCGACAAGAAATAAAAAATATTAAGGAAACAATTTATTCGTTTTCTCCGCCTCTTGAGGATGCTCCCCTTGAAACTGGTATACAGAGTCACACCTCTGAAGAAATGAAAGGAATGCCAGGAATGCAGGTATTACCTATTAGATATCAGAAATATTATATCAATATTCAAATAGAAATCTACCAAGAAATATTCACTCTGACAGCACTAATAGATACAGGATCGGATATAAATCTGCTAAATAAAGAATTAATTCCTGCTAAGTATTGGACACCCAGTTTTGGAACTGCTACTGGCCTTGGTAACATTGATACAGAATTCAAGTATGAAATTTCAAAGGGAACAATACTGCTAGATAATTATGGCTTGGGAATGAGATTCCATCTTTCAGCATTACCAATTGATTGCATTTTGGGCTCTCCTTTCCTATCAGCAGTTGAGACACATGGTTCTTGTACATATTTAAATACTAGGCCTGGGTACTTCATTACTTTGCCTCAGATAGGGAAAAGTCCTCCAAAAAGAATTGAATTTCCCTTTATTTCTGAATCTCATATGCAAATAGCATATTTCAAGAAATGCATGATAATTATTGAAGTGTTTGATAAGGAAAGAAATGCTCCAGTAACTGAGCATTATGATGACAACACACCATGGGAAGTGTTCAAAGTAAATTAGAAACCATCTTGGCAGCTTAGGCATTCTGAGAAAATTGAAGTTGGACTTCCAGGTTTTTCTACAAATACAAGCATTACAGTACTCCCTCCCCAACATATTTTGGGCCAAATTCACCAGCCTATTACTATCTCTTCCAGAGAGAAACTTATTGAAATGGGAGATTTAACTAGATCTGTTGATACCCAGTGGTATGAACCGTCTACAAGAAGTTGGGCAAGATCTCCAGTATATCACTTCTTCCAGATCAACAGAATGAAAGCTCTTGCAGATTGGCCAAACAAAGATCCTAATGAAAATTTATATGGAATATGTTATGAGCAATATAAAATTATGTGGTTTAATGTCTGTTTATGGACTAGCAGGTTCAATTTTTATTATTGCATGATCAAGTTTGCTCATTCTTTCCGAGAATGGGAAGAACCAGATTGGCTAATCGAGTGGTGGAATCAGTTTGGGTTAAATCCTATTGGTATCAATCCAGATGTAACAGAAACTGGCAAGATGTTCATATTTCATACCAGACCTATGGATACTATTGCTGACCTATTCTCTGAAGATGAATACAAGGAAATGTTTATCAGAGAAAAACATCCATGGGTGATTCGGACTAAGTTCCTACTCCATCAATCAGAAAACCATGACCATGATCCTGATTTAGTCCGAGAGGTGTATACACAACATTGGGATCCCTATTATTTCAATCATTTCAGAGAACAACCTTTTGATTTTTAATGATGTGGATTCTATCACATAATTCATGTCTAGATGGCCGACAGTGGTGTCATCCGTTTTCCGTGGGTTGTCGATATCAACTCCACTTTGTATATAAATAAATCCATTAGGATATAGTGTTGTCATGTCATATCTAAAGGAATCTTGGAAACTCGGAGCACTTCTCCGACTTTTGGTGTGGTTTGACCCACATTTCCAAGATGCCTCACTATTTAGGCATGTGAAAGTGTACTAGTAATGTCATGTTGTCATATCTGATTGGGGAATCTTGCACGACTACCACATCAGCTTGTGATTTGATCAGGGAATCCTACGAGACAACCCTGACAGATCCTTTACAGTACTTTGCTTTTGGTTTGATTTAAAATAAAGTTGTCGGTTCTGACAGATATTCCTGCGAGAATTCATCTGCCGAATCAGAAAAGTAGATTTAGTGGTCGACACAAAGGACCATCAGTCTTCTCATAGATGATGCTTCATGATTACTTCTCCACTCAACATTGTTATATAAGGAGTCGAAGAAATTCATATGAGCAGGAGGAAAAATTTAGAGTGAGTCAGCCAGTCTTCTAGCTTCCCTTCTGTCCGAAGCTCGAGTCATTCTAAGAGTCTGAGCGAAGAGTATTTTGCTCCGTCTGTAATCTGTGCCTCATGCACAAACTTATGTAATACCCGCGAGCTGGTTTTTGCTCTGATAATAAGAAAAGTCTTCCGCATAATACTCTGATGTTTTGCCTATTGTCTATACTTCTTGCACAATCTTAAATATTCAGTTGAGTCCGTAAGTTGCTCCTCCCGGTTAGTAAGGTTGTCTTGTACGTGGAAAACTTTGGCGACAGTGATCGGTGGTAGTAAGTCTCGCCAGGCAGAGGGCTGCTTAGGGAAGTTGTAGCCACGAAGGTTAGTCCAAAATCCGCGTACGTGCTTCAAATAGAACTGGTGTGAAGAAAACGCTCGATGGACGTCGAGTGGAGGATTTCATGATGGGTAACTGAAGAAAGAAGAGTGTGCAGAAGTCAGAAACAATCAGCAAGCTTCATTCTCTTCCAGAGGAGGCCCCTGCTTTACAAATCCCAGAGGACCCATAGTGATAATAGTGGAGGTCATTCAATGTAAGGTGGACTAGGTCCACTATATTATTAAATAAGACCCACTATGGTAGTTAGATAT
>SNQJ01S0014870.1:59730-76490 GCA_010110895.2 Picea sitchensis
AGTATCACATGATTTTCATAACTTGAAAGAGAGAGAGAGACCTCCATTTTTTATTTTATTTTTATAACTTGGGACTTGAAAAGAAGTCTAGTTTAGTAAATCAAGGTGAAGGCCTTTAGAATTTGTCGATGTTCTTGGTGATTTTTTACATATAATATCTATTGTTCATGAGGAATCTAATGTCTCACTTGGATTGACTTTTCAAGAGTTATTATTGTTGACTGCATCACCTTAGCATGATATTTAGTAAAAATGTCAAATCTTCATACTCATCTCATTCAACACCCATATGGTGTCTTAGAAAGTGAAAATCTTAGTGGAAACCACAAGACAAATAAGTGGAACAACAATTCCACAAGTGACAACAAGATTTGACTACCATTTATTCAAACCATTGTAGCACATCTTTGCAAAATCCAACAATGGATATATATAGAAATGAAAAATAATCAAGCACTAATGTTTATTTGAAGGCCAATGGATTTTGTTCTAATGCAAAAATGTTTAGTGTAGTCCTCAAAGGCCCACATAATAGATGGCATGCATCCATATCAAGTATAATTTTCTAACTAGATTATAACCATTGGTTGCACAAGGGACCAAGGGGCCAATAATGGTTATTAGCTTTCCATTGAATGGTACAAGAGGCCAATATTCCCAAGTAATTGTTAATGTTATTATTGCACTTCCTTCATAAACATCAATTTGAAAATTGTCCTAGGAATTATTTTCGCTATACTCTAATGGAACCTTTATCTAAAAAAGTACTGGTGATTCCCCATTCCTCCTACTATGCAAAACCGACCTAGAATTTCTAGCAGCCTTCCAAAGTTTTAATTTTTAAAGGGGGAAATTGGATTACAGACTTATTGTAAGGCTTATAACATCAAATTGGATTATGCACTAGTGATGAGTCAATGGTTGTATTGTATCCAACTACACTATTTCTTTCAACAAAAAAATGGAGATTTGGTTACGAGAAACAATCACAAACATAGTTCATTATCACAACTGTAGATTTTATAAATTGTGTGTAATCACTCTATTGAATACATTGCAATAATTTTGTGTATACAATGTATTATCACAACTGTAGATTTTAGAAATTGTGTGTAATCAGTTTATTGGATATATTTGCAATAATTTTGTGTATAATGTCTGCGAGTTTTGTAATTTTTTTTAATGTGTAAAAGTTCTTTGTGTGATGTATGCAAGTGAAAAATGATAATTGTAGTTTAGTGATTTCATTATTTTTATAGTAATTATGTTGTAAGGAATTTCACTATGAACCAATTATAAAGTGCCATTAGTCCTATTTGTTATTTTTGAGTCTCCACGGCCATAAAATCACTTGTCAAGATCAACATGGAAGTTTTTTCATTAGTGGTAGTTTTTTTTTTGTAAATAAAAAAGGGAGTTTCCTATTAATGAGCTTTTAGAGTACAAAAATGCCACATGTCAACATTCTACCCCTTGTTCCGCCAAATTAGCGGAAACTGGAACAGGTGGCACACTGTGATGTCATAGTCAAAATGGATATTCGCCATCTTCCCTGCCAAATGGAAACCAAAGCAGGTGGTGGATAGAATTCTTACTGAACTGTTCTATGCATCTAAGAAAAACTACCAACTAAAAAAAAGATGACAGAACTATAAAAATTCATCATCGCAGTACAAAGAGCTAAGATGAGAGTGTGTGAGGTGACCATAGTAAAGAAATTACACATTAGCACCTAGGGGCATGTCATTCAGAGCGTTGTTGAAGGGAGCATCCCTGGGCTGGAGCACAAAAGGCCTCGCACAGGTCGGGCAACGCTAAGCTGCAGGTGCATTCGAGAAGGAATCATAGAGCATGTCAATCCACTGGTGCATGAGGGTGTCCCGATGTATCTGGTCGACCATCTAGTTCCTTAGCTCGAAGACGAGCTTGAGCTGCTCTGGTTGGAAGAAAGGTGGTGGATCATGGCAGAAATCAGGGAGAGACATAAGTGGTGGAGGCGCCAAGACTGGGTGGCCCTCCACCTCCACGCCCAAGGTGTCCATAGCCTCCAATGCCTTGACCTCCTCTGCTAATGTCCCAACTTGGTTGTATGTGTTATGAATTGAGGCTGTAGAGTTCATATGGGAATTCCTCCTCAATTATACATGTTTCCCCTTCCATGGCAACTGGGGTTCTTGTGCTTGTTATATTATGGCTGAGGGGATGCCAATCATCCGGCACTGTGAAGAGGAGGGATTCAGTAAGAACCTGGATGGGTTCCTCCAGAATCTCCTCCTCAACGTATGTGATTGCCGGTGTTCTTGGTTTCTCTCATCGCTGAGTCCGAGCAATGGACAGGGCATGCTCCTCTGTCAGGCAGCTAGACTATACCAAGTTGGCCCGTGCCTCAGATTTCCTCTTTCCCTTGGCATGGAAAATCCAGGAAGACTGATAATTCACTAAGCAATCTCAGTAAGAGTCCATTGGACGTAGGTCTCTTTCTCATAGCGGCAAGGGTGATGGAGTGCAAGGGAGAAATGGAGCCAACCTCATCCGAGTGGGAGTGATAAGCCAAGGCCCAACATGACCACTGTAATGATCCCTCCACTGCAATTACACCTTGTGGCCACCATATTTCTCATGCGAGGGAGTTGTCCTCCCCTTATCAGTAGGTAGTAATGGCCTCCCTTCATTCAAGAATGAGGTGAAGGTTTTCGACCTGCCATATTAATGGCTTGGGTCTGGGGCAGGCTATGTGGCCTCCTATTGCTATGTGGCACCCCATCCGGGATGCATTAGTGGTAATGGTGGTGGAGGCTTCTAAATTGGGAGACATGATGAACTCATCTGAGTGATAGTGGGTCTCTACCATATAAAGACTTTACATTTTTTTTTTTTTTTATTCAATAGTTTCCTTAGTTTATATTATGTTGTACTAATAGTATACAAATTTAAAAACAACTTATTAATAACGAGACACCAACATTACCACATTCAAACTCTTGTGTTTACATAATAATATTTCAAAGTGATAGAAATACTATGAATAAGGGTAACAATTTTATTTTTTTTAAATAAATATATGTTGTCGTATCAACCCTTACCAAGCTTCCTCTATATATGCATGTGTATCTTGATTTATTCTTTTTATATTTTGGTTCAATTGATTTATTCTTTTTATATATTTTGGTTCAAATGTTGGTTTGATTAGGGTGACCTGTTGACATGAAGAGAGAGTTCATTGTTTGACTAGGGTCAATTGCGTCTTGACATGAAGAGAGAGTTCACGGTTTGACTAGGGTTCACCACTTGATGGTCACAAAAAAAAGGGTGATCCTCATATTGAATGCCAATGTGTTAAAAAAGTGAGAGTTCATGATCATTTAGGGTTCAACTAGGGTTCACCATCACAATGTGTTAAAGTGGGTTCACGCTCGTTTAGGGTTCAACTAGGGTTTTCCATGTGATGGCGACATAAGGGTGGTTATCTAACTTGCAGACTGAATGATAAAGTTTTATATTCCACACAGTCCTTAGACGCCAGTGTGTTAAAAAAAGTGAGAGTTCACACTCGTTTAGGGTTCAACTAGGGTCCATTGTGTGATGGTGACATAAGGGTGGTTATCCAACTTGCAGATTGAATGCCAATGTGTTATATTCCACATGGTCCTTAGATTGAATGCCAATGTGAAAAAAAAATTAACGAGTTCATGCTAGTTTATGGTTCAACTAGGTTCCACCACGTGATGGCCACATAAGGGTGGTCATCCAACCTGCAGACTAAATTCCAATGTGTTATCTTCCACATGGTCATCGAGGGAATGTATGGACTCACTATGGCGGTTATTTCACTCTTAACATCAACTCATTTTGGCCTTGTAGGTCATATAAATGCCACTTCCAGAGTGATTTAATACTTGATTTATGGCATACAAATATCATAAGAGGATGGCTTGCACCCTTCATGGTCATAGGAGAATTTCAAACAAAGTTCATTTGGCTTGATGGATCCTCACATTCCATCATCATTTCCTTTGTTCATTCCACAACATAAAACTTATTTGAGAAGAAATCAAGAATTTCTATCTCTATTTCCTCTGGTAACACGTTCTTCATTGGTTTAGTTGATAGAGGTGGAAATAAGAGATTAAACCCTTTGCCTTCCCCAAGGGTTTGTGAGTAGAATTGAAAGGAGATGGTTATGGATTTGGGTTTCTAGTAAAAGGGGATCCCAGGTTTTGAAATGCGACAATTATGGATTTTGACATGAGCTTGGATTTAGACATGAGATTTCATTTTCAAGTATCCTTTTGAATAGAGTCCAAATTTGTTTTTCTCCTTTTTAAAATCTTAGTTAGCTTTTGGGTTGAGAAAAAAAAATGTCATTGCAGAGGCAAGGTTTCTATTTACCAACAAATGTTGTCATTGCAGGTTTGTTTGCCAACAAATGTCATTGGAGATTGCATGGTTTTTAGACATGCAAGGGTTCTAGGGTTTATCAATTGCCTATATTAGGCTCAATGATTTGTGCAAAGTTGTGTGTTCATGTTAAGGATTTTGTTTCCTTGAAAAATCTCCTAGGTTTTATTACTAGAGAAATTTGTCTAGCTTCTATTATGATGACATTGGTGTTTCTCATTTCATTTGTTTTGGTTTTAAATCCAAGCTCCAACATTTTCCTCAACGTCGTTAGGGTTATATTGTTGGAAGTTTGAAATAAGATGTTTGGTTTTCTTGTTTCATTTGTTTTGGTTTTAACGCCAAAGTCCAACATTTTCCTTAGGGTTCTATTGTTGGAAGTTTGAAATAAGATGTTTGGTGTTTCTTTTCATTTGTTTTTTTTAAAGAAAAAGTTCAACATTTTCCTCAATGTCGTTAGGGTTCTATTGTTGGAAGTTTGAAATAATATGTTCAATGATTATTTAATTGACTACATTTACCACAATTGCTTATTAGTAGACTTGTGTTTTATTAGTGAATTTTTATTAATGAATGTTATAGACGTTTGGCAAAAAAATTCTCTCAAAAATCCTCTTTAGAGATTGTACACTTTTGGTTATAATTATATGTAGTATATACTTTTCACATTCATGAAACATATATCATAAACATATAATAATATCTCTTGAAATATCACTCAAACAATCAAACAATGATCAACATATTGTGAATAAGGGCATCAAATTTTTATTTTTTTTAAATAGATATATGTTGTCGCAAGAGTGACAACTGTAAGGATTCTTGTGACAAAATATCTATACTATCAATGAAAAATATTTATCGATAGTATAACTATTTTGTCGCAAGAATCCTTACAGTCGTCGCTCTTGCAACGATGCCTTCGATAGTTGATTCATCGCAAGATTCTTCACCTTGTCTCTCTTGTGACACTCTCCCTAACTTGTTGCTCATGCGATGATCTCCCTAACTTGTCTCTTTTGCAATGATATCCCTACCTTGTCACTCTTGCGACGAGTTCCCTACCTTGTCACTCTTGCAACAATCTCCCTACCTTGTCTCTCTTGTGATGATTTTCATTCCTGGTCGCTCTTGCGATGATTTCCCTTCCTTGTCACACTTGCAATGATTTCCCTACCTTATCGCTCTTGCGACAATATCCCTTCTTTATCTCTCGTGCAACAATATCCCTTATTTGTCACTCATGAGACAACTTACTTGTTTTGTTGCTCTTGCGACATTTTTTCAGGTTCATCGCACTTGCCACGGCACATGAAGCGACATTTGGAAGACCGATTATTCGTCGCAATATCCATGACATAACGTCGCCAGAGCGTCGAAAGAGCCATCGCAAAATGGCCCAAATTTACTAGTGTATAATTCCTTGTAATTGTGGGTTCTACACTTCTGGGGTTGTCTAAATCCCCACACATCTTCCAGGTGGACATTGGTGGCCTCCCACCTAATCCAACTGGCTTATTTTGTATGTTTTCATGTCAGCACAACTTTATGTACTTCCAGGGCCATTTTTAGGCCCTAAACAGTGTTTTTTTGTCTTGCCACATTCAAATTGTAGATATAGTCAGAGTTTGATGGTGTAATGTGTAGTTCTAGAAAATACCTTTCCAACGAGCTATCATAGACCTAAAATGGAGGTCGTATGCAAAAGTTACGACCCCTGTAAGTTCAGGTACCAACTTACCCATAGGGGCCCACATAAATTTTGACATTTCATATCCTAGGGTTAGGTTTTTGGATGTCTAGGGTTTTGGCATTCACGAGTAATGTTACAAAGGCATCTGGAGCCTCATTGTAATCATTATGCTCAGACGAATGTGTGTAGCAGCCACATCTCTTCTCAGAGATAGCTACCACCATTCGAGCAAGTGTTTCATTTTTGTAGTTTACAGTTTCATCTTATTGCATTTATTCAATAGAATATATTTTTCACTAGATATCTTTGTTTTTCTTCATATCTCTATGTTTATTGTATTCATTCTATTAATCAATTCATTCCGCTCCTAAATCTAAATCATCTCTTTCCCAAGTTGGATTTCTCTTGTGAGAGATCATCATACAGAGAGAATCTTGAGATTCTATCATACCATGATCTTCTGGAATCTCATCATCAAGGATAATTGTAACTTCCTTCATGGGTTTTGTAACTCTAGGAGCTACAGGTTCTTCTTCATATGCTTATTCACACTAGCATTTCCTTAATATCTTGAGTGCTACATCTTCATCAAATTTTACATCTTTGTTGATCTCAATATGATGGTAACCTGGTATGTAAATTCTGAAGGCCTTAGAGACCTCACAGTATCCAAAAAATACTCCCTTCTTTCCTCAAGGATCCAACTTAGTTCTATTTTCTTTTGGAATGTGTACAAATACTAGACAACCAAATATTTTGAGATGGATTACTTCTGGCTTCTTTCTGGTGAACATTTCTTCGGAAGTTTTGAATCCAAGTGCACTATGGGATAATTTGTTTTGGACATATACTGTTGTTCTTGCTACTTCAGCCCATAAGTGCATTGGGAGATCTTGATCGTGAATCATAGTCTTTACTTCTTCCATAATCGTTATATTCTTTCTTTCCACTACACCATTTTGTTGAGGATTATAGGGAGCGGTGAGATCCCTCTTAATCCCGACATCTCTGCAAAAGCTTCCAAATTAATTTGAGGTGTACTCTCCTCCATTATCTGACCTGAGTATCTTTATTTTCCTTTCAAAGAGGTTTTCTACCAAGGCTTTGAATTCCTTGAACTTTACAAGTACTTCATCTTTTGATTTTAGGAAATAAACCCAAGTCTTACAAGAGTAATCATCAATAAAGGATACATAGTATACATACCCGCTTAGGGAGGTTGATGGCATTGGACCGCATACATCTAAATGGACAAGTTACAAGATTCCTTCTGCTTTATTGTCGCTCTTTGGAAGGGGAATCTTTATGGTCTTTCCTTGTGCACATCCCATGCATATACCTTCATGATCAACCTTTAATTATGGTAAACCTGTAACTACCTTGCTTACATATGGTAAGGCTTTGTAGTTGATGTGATCTAGTCTTATATGCCAAAGTTCTCAAGGACTTTCAGTAGAGCGAATCAAGGATACATCTGAGTGACCTTTTAACTTGTACAAACCACCTTCTTCTGTCCCAATTACAACTGCATCTTCTATAGTTTTTCCTTTATGCCACATAAGAACTTCACCATATATGAATGCAACCCTGAAACCTTTCTTATCTAGGGCTGAAATATAAAGTAAGTTCTTTGTCAAACCCAGTACATAAAGTACATCCTTCATTCTCATCAGAGTTCATGAATCAAGTTTGTAGGCGGATTCTCCCATTCCTTTGATAGGGTATTGATAATGATCTCCAAGTGAAACTTTCTAGGGGAAGTCCTTTTCTGTAAGGCTAGAGAGAATTTATTTCTGACCTATCATGTGCTTAGAGGCATCATTATCTATGAGCCAAGTATCCTCTCCAGGTGTCACAGATCCTGACAGGGTGGAAAACAAAACATAATATTCAATCTCTTCTTTAGTTAACTTCTTGGGTGGCTTATCATCTTCAGTTGCATGGGCATGATGGATTTTGTTATTTATCCTCTTGTATTCTTCCCTTATGGCATGACAATTCTTAGCAATGTGTCCCATATTATCACAATGATAAAATTGATAGGACAAGAAATCTTTTCCCTTTCTTTGACCCTTATGATATTTATGGGATCTCTTTGGAGAGTGAGATTCTTTATGAAAGTGGGTCTCCTTTTGAAAATGAGAGTTCTTATTTCTACCCTTAGCATGAGCATCTATGGATTGATCTTCATCTCTTAATAGGACAACTTCTCAGTTGGACACTCTTTCTTCTTCTTGAACACATTCTTCCCACAAACTGTCAAATTGGAGTTTCTCTTTTCTTGCACAAATAGTTTGGATGAAGGCATCCCAAGGTCTTGAGAGACCATTAAGAGTTGTCATTATGAGTTCATATTCATCTAAGTTTTCTCCAATTGACTCTAATTGTTCCTTGAGTTGATAAACCCTAGAGAAATAGTCTTGACCTATTTCTCCTTTCTGCATCTTTGTATTCTTGAGTTGGGTTCTCAAGTTCATCTTCTGGTTGATGTTCTTTCCTTCATACATTATATTTAGGGAATAAAACATATATTTTGGATTATTCTTATAAGACACGTGAGATATCAAGTGGTCTTTAATGGAATCTTCAATTATTCTTTTAGCCTTCATGATATCCTTCTTGTACTTTTCTTTGGCTGCATTTTCTTCGGGTTCCGATACATTTTCTTTTATGTATTTTGCAAGGTCATTCTTTTCAAGAATGAGTCCAATTTTGTACTTCTAGGAACAAAAGTTTTCCACACCTTCTAACTTGTCAACAAGCTTGGTGCTTGTAGACATCTTGACCTGGAGCTAAGAAAATTACCAGAAAATGAAAATTATCAAAAATTGAAACTGAGCTTACAAGGAGATGCATTGGGTTGAGGCGAGTTTGTTGGAGCTGTCTGTTTCAGAAAATTCCAAGTTTCACCCCTTGAAACTTGACCTACGCAATTCTGGACTAGTACTTATGGTATTGGTTCTGGTTTTCTGGTACTAATCAAAACTAGGGTTTGAATTTTCGTAGAATCTGGCCACTGAAAAAGTTCGCTAAAGATGCCAAAAGATGCACTAGGGAAGGGCACTCTTCCCAAGATAGTTTTTGGTCAAAAATTCCTCTTCAATAAAAACCCTAATTTTCTTGTACGAAAATAATGACATTTTTAGATACCCAGTGAAGATGCTCTATTCAGTCAAGCTTTGATACCATGTTAATTTTTTACTGTTGTTATTAGATTAATTCCAAATTACATGAGCATTCAATGCATTTCCAAAACAACAACATAAACAGGATCACTGAAAGAAACACAATCACAAGGTATGCAACATTTTATCGTGGGAAACCCTCATGGGGGAGAAAACCCAGTAAAAATTTCCTCAATAATATATTTCTAATACAATTCCAAGACTAAGACCAAAACACCAAGAATAAACCAAGACAGAGAATGCACCTCTCTTCTCCTTCCTCCTGCAACTACAACTTCCTTCAAGATATGAACATTGAATGAGTGAGTGTGAGTGTGTTCAAGTCAGGCACCATCTTCACATATAAATACTATTTGAGGAGGCGATAGGGTTATGTCTCTTCACTTAGTGTGGCTGACTTCTTCTAGAAGTGGTTAAAACCACTTTATAAACACTAGGGGCTGACTTTACAAATACCACCATAAAAATGTAGTTTGACCAATCCAGAAAAGTGGATTTGATCTTATATAAGACCTAACATGATCAATCTGCAAAAGGGGATTTGATCTATAAGATAATAACTCAAATATAATTAGAATATTCTTTGAAGTTACAATAATTCAACATATCCAGGTACCCAACCAACATGCATGTCGATAGAAGAGTGGGAGAAACTTGAAAGAAGAGAATGAAGTGCGATTCGACTTCGTCTTGCAGATTCGGTGTTGTTATCTATCTCATGTGAATATTTGACTAGGAAACCATGGGACAAGCTGGGAATATTATACTACTCTAAATCTCTAGTAAATAAGTTGTTTCTCAGAAATAAATTGTATCTTCTGAGGATGAGTGATGGCAGTTCAGTGTCTGGGAATTTAAATGCGTTTAATACCTTGTTAATATAGTTGTCGTATGTGGATATAAATATCATTGATGAGGAGAAGTGTATCAGCCTATTATGTTGTTTACCAGACTCACGAGATATCTTAGTCATGGTTGTTGGGAGTAATACAAGCACACTAGCGCTAGAGGACGTGGTTGCTTCTCTACTGTCGGAAGAAATGAGAAGGAAGAACATGGAAGGATCGACCAAAGATGGTGTAGTAGTGAGAGGTCAACCGATAGAGAGAGATGAAGGAATATTCTCTGGTAGAAAGTTTAAGTTGAAGGGTAGATCTAAATCCCCGGCTCAGTCAATGCAAAGGTGCTGGAAATGTGGTAAATATGGGAATTATAAAAAGGACTGTAAGTCGAAGGAAACAAAAGTTAGTGTTGGATATGACAAGAAGCAGACGACTAAGAGAAAGACAACCTCGAAGAAAGGAGGTGATGTGTACCTGGCTTCAACCAATACATAGTCAAATCAAGATGTTTGGTTGATCGAATCACGAGCATCCTATCAATGACACCACATAAAGAATGGTTCTGTGAATATGAAAGATATGATGGGGGTGATGTGTTCTTGGGGGACAACTCGACAACCAGAACTTTCGGATGGGGAAGAGTCTGACTGACACTGCGGGATGGGAGGAAAAGAACCCTTCCAGGTGTGCTTCACATTCCGGGTTCGGTAAGAAACTTGATATTTGTCAATAAGATGAATGATGCAGGTGTGGATACTCTGTTTCAAAAGAATTCATTCAAGATGGTGAGAGGTGCAATGGTCTTAATGAAAGGAGTTCATATTGGTACCCTGTACAAGCTTTTAGGGAATGTTGAGTTGACTAGATGCAACAACATTGTTGCTCCTGAAATCAACTCGACTGCGACTCAACTAGACTTGAGCTAAGTCAGTTCAAATCGACTAGAAAAGACATGATGAAATCAACCCGACCAAGCTATGGCAAGAGAGGATGGGACACTAGAGAAAAAATACTTCAAGTTATGAAAAACAAAGGTATGGTCAAAGGTTTCCTGAATGTGGGTTAGAAGTCAAATTTTGTGAACATTTCATATATGGAAAACAAAGTCGGGTGTGGTTCCCATCTGGAGTGACAAGGGAAAATGGGATTCTAGAACTGGTGTATAGTGATGTGTTTGGCCCAGTTACAATGCCTTCACTTGGTGGTTACTTGTATTATGTCTCCTTCATAGATGATTTTTCTAGGAAGACATGGATATATTTCCTGAGGAAGAAATCAAAGTTTTTCGAGAGATTTAAGGAGTTTAAATCTCTTGTCAAAAACCATATAGAGAAGAGCATTAAAGTGCTAAGAAATGACAATGGTGGTGAATTTTGTGGAAAGGAATTTGATCAGTTGTGTAAGCAGTGTGACATAGCATGCCAAAATACCACACCATATTCCCCACAATAAAATGGAGTTGTCAAGAGAATGAACAAAACATTTATGGATAAGGCAAGGAGCATTCTTAGTGGTGCTGAGCTCGCACAAGAATTATGAGCGAAGGAAGTTTACACTACAAGGTATATGGTAAATATGTCTCCTTCGTTGTCGCTAGTCAACACGACTCCAAATGAGGTATGGTATGGTAAGAATCCTTCGGTGGCACATCTCAAAGTGTTTGACTGTGATGCATTTGTTCATGTTCCCAAGGAAAAGAGGAGCAAGATGGACAAGAAGGAAGTCAAATGTATTTTCATTGGATATAAAGAAGGAATGAAAGGATATAAGCTTTGGGATCATGCATCAAGGAGAAAAATGTACGGTTGAGATGTGGTATTCATAGAAGTTGGAGGTAAGTCTGAGCTTGAGGAAGTTGTTTAGACTGAGAATAATCCTAATATGGTGCAGTTTGAAATAAGGAACGAAGAGTATGATTTAAATGAGTCGACTGAATCTAAGGAAGAGGTGGAACAACTAACTCCGTTGGTAAGGACGTTAGAAAGAATAAGAAAACCAGTTGAGAGGTATAGTCCACCCAACTTCCATTCCACATTCATGCTAAGTGCCATCAACGATGAGCCCAAGTCGGTCGGTGAGGCAGTCGACTCAACAGAAGGTAAACTCTAGAAGGACGCCATGGTCGAAGAGATGGAATCCTTGTACAAGAATGAGACATGGGATTTAGTTAAGTTACCTAGTGGAAGAAACCTCATCGGTAGAAAGTGGGTGTTCAAGAAGAAGATGGATGTAGCAGGACAAATCGAGAAGTTCAAATCTCATCTGGTAGTGAAAGGTTATTCCCAAGTCGAGGGAGTCGACTTCGATGATATTTTTTCCACTGTTGAAAAACTAACTTCCATTAGAGTACTAATGTATTTGGATGCAACATTCAATATGGAGATAGAACGGATGAATGTGAAGACATTGTTTCTACATGGGGACCTGGAAGAAGAAATCTAAATGAAACAACTGAAGTATTTGTAATAAAGGGCAAGCAAGAGTTGGTGTGCAAACTCAAAAGATCCCTTTATGGTCTAAAGAAATCGCCAAGGATGTGGTACCAAAATGTTTACACATACATCCTTAGTTTGGTATTTGTGAGAATCAAAGTTGATCACTACATATATTCCAAGGAAGAAGGTAGATGTTTCATATATGTAGATTTGTATGTCGATGACATGTTGTTGATTGGAAACAACATGGATGCAATAAAGGAGGTGAAGAAGTAGCTATCCTCCAAGTTCGACATGAAGGATCTCGATGCAGCTAACTTCATTCTAGGAATGGAGATTAAGAGAGATCGAGCCACTAGAAAGATCTGGTTGAATCATACAAAGTGTATTGAAACAATTGTGAAACAGTTCAACATGTAGGATTGCAAACCGGTGAAGGTGCCAATTCCTGTGGGAGCAAGGCTTATTGTTGAACAGTTTCCAAAGACACAAGAAGAAATAGAGGACATGGAATGTGTTCCCTATGCAAGTGCGGTTGGTAGTCTAATGTATGTGATGGTTTGCACTCGACCAGGCATTTCCCATGTAGTGGGAGTGTTGAGAAGGTACATGTCGACACCTGGAAAGGAGTAGTGGAAAGATGTCAAGAGAGTATTCAGGTATTTTTCTGGCATGAAGGACTATGCTATATGATACCAAGGAAAACCTGGAGGTGGCAGTGGTAAATTAGATGTACATGGTTTTTTCGATGCCGACTGGGCTGGAGATTTGGATCGATGGAGGTAAACCAATGAATATGTCTCTAATATGTGCGGTGGAGCAATAAGATGGATGAGTAAGCGAAAATAAGTTGTATCCTTGTCAACAACAGAAGCTGAATACATGGCAGACACTCATGGAAGCAAAGAAGTAGTATGGCTTCAAAGGTTGTGTTCAGGAATCGGGTTCGAGCAGAGAGCTATGAAGGTAAGTTGCGACAGTCAAAGAACAATATTTCTGGCAAAGAACCCTGATTATCATTCAAAGAATAATCACATTGATGTACAATACCATTTCATAAGAGATATTGTGGAAAGTAACAAGGTGCTACTGGAGAAAGTAGACACATTGGAAAACATAGTAGACTCGTTGACCAAGTCTGTGAGTGTTGTGAATTTCTCTTGGTGCAGAGAGGCAATGGGCATTGTTGCCCTGGGTTTGTGAACGAAAGTTCAGGAATATCTTGTTTCAACAAAGAAGACAACAAGTGGGAGAATGTTGGGTTGTTATATTCTTTGCAGTGAAATTCTAGTCAAGGTGAATTGGCAGATGGTTGAAGGTCGAGGTGGATCGACAACAGTCAAAGTTGAGGTGGATCGACAACAAGTCGAAGGTCGAGAAAGTCAACCAAGAAAATTCAAATTCAAAGATATCGACGACAAGTCAATTGATATGAGGTCGAAATGTAGGCATGAGATGACCAAATAAAGACCAAATGAAGGACCAACTAGTAGTTGAATGGTAACCTAACTTGGAGTCGACTATAACAAAATCCTGATATTTGTGGGATTTGTAGCTAATGATATGCATGGATTTGTAGTCGTTTTTGGGCTCCAAGTCTTAAGGGGTTTTCTTGTTGTAAATCCTATAAATAGGTGTGTTGTAAGGCCATAAATGCTAATGAATAAATCAATATCATTAGAGTAATCTTCATATGTAGGTTGTTGGTCATGCATATGTAAGCCAGATTGGCTATAGGGTTGTTCTTGTGCATGCAATATGGTATGATGTCGATTGTGTCTTAGGTGTGGACCAAGGTTAGACATCTAACCTTTAATTATGATTGAATAATATAACAGGAGAGCATAACACTCAAAGGAATGTTGGTTTTCCCGATTAATTGTTTCTAGAGTAAAATCTTAGTGTACTATGTGATTGCTTGTGTCATTTGTGTTCTTGATTAAATTCTTCTTCTCTTCTGCTAGGATTAGTGTGGAAGTGTCTTTCATTTCCTAACATGATGTGCTTGCTACATTTGATGGGGCTCCTCCATAATGGTTACCATAGTGGTTGGTATCGTATGAGGTGGGGGGTCCACCATAATTATTACCATAATGATTGGTACCAATGAGGATGGGGGTCCGTAATATTGATTGGAATGGGTCATGGACCTAATCAACCCATTTGTGGAGTGTGAGGTCCCATATTTCTCTCACAATAGTGGTTAAGTAAAAGGGTCATCTGGGATGAATGTATAGAGATATACAGACTGAGCATAGATCAAATCAAATTATTGGTCTTTGATTATAGATTTGTCCTTAGTCGAGGGCATGGTGGTGGCAACATGTTTTGAAATTAGAGGAAAAATGGACTTCAAGAACCAATTCAGGAGGATTTGTCCTTGATGTCAGTTTTTCATAAACTATGTCTACATAGCCATTCATGGATGTGATCTATGATATGCATGGTGGTGGTATGCTTGAAACTAGTAATGATTTCCAAACTAGTGTCAGGACGAATTGGTAGTTGGAAAAAGGTCAAGAATGCATTTGCTAATGATGAAAAAGTTGCATGTGAACCTATTGTTATGCATTACCTTTTTCCAAAGGGTAGTGAGAATGGTTTGGAAAACAAACATCCATCTTGTTTGTATTTTGGATACCCCTATCATGGAACCGTTAGATATTGTTGAAGTGATTAACCCCGATGAATATACAACATTAAGAACAAAGAATTTGTTAGATGTTCCATTCATAGTACATTAATGTACCATTTTTCAGAAGTTCCAATCAAAGTTCCTTGAAATATTCTTAACAAGATTGAATCGTCAGTGATGTTGGAGGAGAACTAAAGTTGAAATTTCATAACATGGTTTGTTGGGTCCTCACTTGGATTTCCTTAAAATTTGGGAATGCATGAGGGAAAATTGGTTGGCATAGGTGGCCAATCTATATTATGCAAAATAGGATTATTGGTTAGCTTTTCCAAATTAGGAAGATTAAGCAAATCCATGTATGGCAAATTAGGTGCATGTGGTGGTGGTGGCGGTGGGACACCTTCCATTGGAATAAACTATTGGGAGCTAGTTCCTACTAGGGAAGAGCTTATAGAGGGGTTTCTAGGAAGAGATAATCCCAACAAGGATGATCCAAGTAAGGATGATCCTAACAAAGTTGCACTTGAAGATGAGTGCTAGGGTGGTATAATTGATGATGTAGAAAGACCAAAAATAGCTCCAAATGTTGGAGGTAGTCCTTTCAAGAATCGAGAATGACATGGTGCCAAAGCATCCCCTATACTTCTTAACTTGCGAGTGATGTGTGCTTTTAAGTGGAATATGCTAAAAGGTGATTTTGTAACAAGTGCCCTAGTCAAAGAAAAATATATGAACTAAATTGCAAAAAAATGAGCTAGTAATGCAACAATATTGGTAGTTCTGCCCAAAAAAATAAATGTTTTGATAAGATGATTTTTTTTTTCATGAGGGTGTATAAAAGTAAAAAGTACGTGTCCTAAAGACCTAATGTTCTTCCTCTCAAAATAGAACTAGGCCTTCCAATAGTTTCAACGATGGGGTGTGAATCCACTGGAAGATAATTAGTGAAGGTATGAAGGAATCAATTATAATGAAGGGTATTGGGGGCATGTCCCAAAGGAACCAGTGGCATTTCCCAATAGCCAACAAAATTTCACTCAAGTGTAGTTGCAACCCACAACCACTGTCTTTGTGGAAATCCTAAGTTTTTGCAACTAGGATACCTTCTTCAAGTGCGGGCAAGGGTTTTTCACCCTCAAAAAGTGATCACGGACTAGAGTCTATCAAGATCTGGGTGTCTCAAAAAGACTCACAAGAAAAACTAGACCTAGGGCTTTTCCCCTTCACGGACATCTCCCTACCTTGGCTTTGTGCACACTTGAGATGAAGGATTTGGAGAAACCTTGGACAATTTATATGTTTCAAATGAGTAGTGATAATGGGGAATTTTTTTGATTCCTATCCTTGAAATCCTAACCAACACTAAAAAATTAATTTGAGACATCCTAAAGGAGGATTCTAGCATGTTGATTTAGAGTTTCTTTTAAAGGATCAAAATGGGGTCATGGACCAGTTCATGTTTGGTTATAGGTGTGACAAAGAATATTGTAGAACTCCTCAATTTTTATGTTTATCCTAGATCATTTTTAGGTGCAGTGGCAAGAGTATACTCAAGAGAGGGGAACTTCCAAG
>SNQJ01S0014870.1:122314-133713 GCA_010110895.2 Picea sitchensis
AAAATATATATTTTTTATGTATTATATAAAAAACGCTCCCGAAAACGCTTCGCTCCCGGCGATTTTTGAAAATATGCGCTTCCCGCTCCCGCTCCCGCTCCCGCTTCCCGCTCCCGCTCCGCGCTCCCAACAGCCTTGATTGATCTCATTCTTGTACTCTATGTTGATGATCTATTTCTGATAGGAGCATAAACAATGATTACAGGTTGCAAACAGAACTTGGCTAAAGAATTTGAAATGAAGGACCTTGGTCTAAAAATCTGGCAACAAAAGGGAGAAATTTTCCTTGGTCAAGGAAAATATGCAGTTGAGATTCTCAAAATGTTTGGGATGGAGCACTGCAAACCAATGGCCACTCCTATGATTACAAATCTTAAGAAACTAAACACCTATGAGACAAAGCAAGTAAATCCTACCATCTACAACAATTAATTGGATGTTTGATGTACTTAACTAACACCAGACCTGATATTTGTTTTGTTGTCAACACTCTTAGTCAACACATGGTGGACCCTAGGAGGGTGCATTGGATATAAGCAAAACATATTTTGAGATATCTCAAAGGTACCATAGAATATGGGCTTCAATACATACAAAGATATCAAATTAGACTAATGGATTATTCAGATTCAGACTGGGTCGACAACACAGTGGATAGGAAAAATACTTATGGGGGATGCTTTAGTCTAGGCTCAGGAATGATTTCATGGTACAACAAAAATCGGTAGCCCTTAGTTCAGCGGAGGCTGAGTACATGGCAGCTAGCCAAGCAAGTTGTGAAGCTCTTTGGCTCAAAAAATGCTTGTAGATCTATTTGGGTCAAAGTTGGATACTACTGTAATATACTATGATAATGAGAGTTGTATTAAACTCTATGAAAATCCAGTATTCCATAACAGATCTAAATATATTGATATTAGGTATCACTTTATCAGAGACAAAGTATTGAAAGGAGCGGTAAAGCTTCAATACATCTCCACAAATGAACAAGTTGCAGAGATTCTCACTAAAGGATTACCTAAAAGAAAGTTTGAACACTTCTGGAAGAAGCTGGGATTCATGGAGAACACTTTCCTCACTAAGAGGGAGTGTTAAAATCATTTTAGTGAAAGATAAAGTGCTCTAAGAAAATTACATTCTAGCCTTCGACCTAACCCGAGTTCCAACAACTATGTTCTTTACTTAACCTCACAATGGACCCACCTGTGACATACAAGGTGAGTCCTGCTATCTCACTCATATAGATGAAGGAAATCGGGCTGAGAGGATCCCATTCATATCCGTATGGTCGAGCACGAATCGCATGGGCTTAGATCAGGCCCGTGGAGAACATTCTACAGGGGAGTAACTTGGACAGGTCGAGCTAGGACCTATAGTAGTCATTTTTCAATATACAATGAAAGATATAAGGCCGAGCTAGGGCCCGTGGACTCTACAACAAATTGTATTTCGTACAGGAGCATAACCCTCGTACAATAGCAATCATATAACCAAGAACAAGAATGCGATCTGGACTGCTAGTTGATGTACTGCATGCTATTCTCATTAACATTGAATAAAGAAATTCTGGGTATTACTTTGTTGAGTGATTGCTAGTATATTTTCATCTTATTTATATTTACTTATTAGTATAAGTTCACACACTTCACACAATCGAAATATACAACATCCAATAGACACATCTTGACCCCCAACTCAAGGTCGTGAGGACAATTTCCATTACGATATAATGAGCAAACCAAATTCCATGCAAATATTAGCTCCAAAATAATCACAGAGGCCATGTATACCATTCAAGCATGGAGTATAACCCATACATTACTGCATGCACATGATAATGTTTCAAACACAAACACTTTTAACCATATACAACATACTATTAATTCAAGAGTTGTTAGTAAAGTAGGGGTATGATGTGAGAAATAGGGAAATGAATGCAAACTAGACTTCGGTCTAGAATATTTCCTCAATTGATAACTTTAACGATTAGGTTGATTGAAGAAAAATCACTAGTGATAACATCAATGAGTAGGTTGATCAAGGACAAATCACTAGTGATAACATCAATGTGTAGGTTGATTGAAGAAAAGTCACTAGTGATAACATAGGAAATCTGGGTAAACAAATCAAAGGGTCACGAGTTCGAGCTTTATAGCTCACCCACAATTGTAAACAACACATGGATATGGCGATGTGGTTCTCATAGTATTAATAATGCAAATGGCCAAGTGTAGCTTGGCCATTACATGCCAAACTAGAAAATAGCATGATAACAGAGCATATGGTTGGTTTGAACCCAAGTAGTACACAAGGAGAAAGGATTTAGCAAAGGATAGACGTATGCACGGTGGGCACCTAAGCTATAGAGTGACTTTATGCAACACATACAAACATAAGGAAGAAAAATACGTAGGTAGGCCTTTTTGTGTATCAGAGCTTACCATGCCAACGTTGYTGGATTGTGGTGTTTCCATAGTGCCTTTAAGCTTGAACAACACATTTCCACCACAAGCAACCAAACCAACATGCAACACCTTCCTTACCAACCAACTTAATAGATGCAAACTTTGAATCATTCAAACCTAGCTCGACTCTCAACCAAATGAGATAAGGAGAGTCGATTTTGATGTAATAAGCCAAGCTTTCAAACCAAACATCAGAGTAATGCACGATATCACCTTCACTACAACATAGATTGTGTTTAAGGGCACGAGTAGAGCATGCTCTCTAGGCCTCCAAACTTCAGAATTCACAGAGGTTGGGTTGTTGTAGAGCACCAAAAGAAAATTGAGCTATGAACCATAGAGTTATGGTTAAACACTTTGAAACCATAAGCTCATACATCAACCGTTTGATTAAAATCGAGGGTGATAATCCATTGATACACCATGCAACACACAACAATACCTACTCCAAGTTTTCAATAGTTGGTATCTTTAGGACAAGTGGCGATGTTTATACCATGTTTCGACCACATGCATCCCAAGGCAATCTTGGATGACAAGTCTATAATCATATGTCAAACCCAAGGTTGATCATTTTGATAATGTTAGGTATTGCATGGGGTCGAAACTATAGTTTGGATCACATAGCAATTTTTCTATGTGTGTCAACTTCACAATGTTTGTGCCATGGTATATTTATATTGCTTGGACTTTAGCATAAGTTTATGAATATATACCCCATATTGTGAGTCTAGGTATAAGTATTGTAGGTCTATATGACAATTTATAGTTAAACACCTTGGGCACACACCACTTTATTCACTAACAATACCACATTTTTTATTTTGCAGGTATTGTGTCCAACTATGAATAGTGGTGGAAGCAACCAATCATGATGAAACCAAAACAACCATCATCAATCACAATTATAACCATTTCATGTGCATCCCAAAATGAAATTGTTTATCAAGGTTCTATACCATATCATAATGAAAACATAGCTGCATATAACCATCCAAAAAATCAACTAAGTTGCACCAACATCATCAAGCAATAAATAATCATACCATAATCCACATTAAAAAAATAGAGTGCCTGAAATAAATGTAAACATGCCATCATAATGAATAGAGATGCAATATCCATAACATCCTTATTACTCTAGTGCAGTTCACTAGTATTGTGAACCTTGGTAGCCTATGTAGAATTTTTTTTTACGAGGCAATTAAACAACGATTGTGTCAAGGGCTTAAAGTGATCGTCTAAAATAGACGAACTTATAAATTTGGTGCAAGACTTTGCAATCATAAATATTTTGACCACAAAAAGGGTCAATAGCTAGATTGTAGAGTCGTGTTTGTAATTCCATTTTTTTGTAATTGAACATAGATTTTATGACATCTTACTCATTTGACCTTTTGTCCATCAATGTTTATAATTGTGAGGTCCTTGGTGGGGTACACAAAAAGTTTTATTTTTATAGAAAAATTGATGTCTATGTAGTTATGAGTACTACCAAAATCTACAAGTATATCTACATTTCTATATTTTATGATTCCTTTGAGCTTCAAGGTCTTAGATTGTATTTTCCCATCATGGTTGCAAGTGGAACTCTAGGTTTCTTTTCTCTTTTCTTAGTTCTTGGGTCTTATCAACCTTTCTTAGTCGAGGTGGGATATATTTTGTAATTGGTTCTTGTATTTGTTCTTTTTGAGTAACAGTTTCTTTTTGGGACACCCTATCTATATTCTTATTTTGTTGACTGCGTGAGAGTGAAGCTAATGATATTTTTGGCATTGCTTCATTATCAAGTTTAGACATTTTGATTTTGATTTTATTGCACCAACTTGTTCTAACCTAATTTATTCCATGATTTTTCATTGACATGTTAGGCCTCACTAATGGATTTTCGTAAGTTAATGGTTCTAGTGTTAACTCATCTAGTCTTTTAATTTGTTGGTTAATCATTTTCTCTGTACTCCTTAGTTATCCTTGATGCTCTTTCTTTGTCGCTATCTCATTTTCTTATTAAGTCTAGCCATTATTTTTTTGAAATCTTCTATTAACTTGTTAATTCTATCACCTAATATTTTTTTGTGTATCTTCTATTAATTCCTTGATTTTGTTCCCTAATTCTTTTTGCAACTTTTCAATCTTATCCATAAGTTACATGGAACTATTGACTTCATCCTCATAATGATAAATCTTTAATTGTAAGTTGTTATTGCTAACCATTTTGGTGGTGGTGACCTTCTTCTTTGTAGGACCCACTTTAATTTACTTTGCATATGAAGTTTTATAATTATGAAATTGACTTTATAATATTATACATGTAAGCTAACTTGAACTATGTCCTCCCACAAGAAAAAAATTAAATTGGGTGATGATATCATGTGGCTCTGCAGATGATGTCAGCGATTGCTCATGAAAAATTTAACTGGCGAGCAATATCCAACCTGCTACACAACATTGAATGTTGCGACAGGTGGAGAAAATCAGTTCCGACGACCTGTAATCCACCTGTAACAACATTCAATGTTGTGTAGCAGGCTGAATATTGACTGCTAAAGTTAACATGTTTGTGTTTTTCTTGCAATGATTTGACTGAATTTTAAGGGCGATGATGGATGTGCCTGGACGAGGAGGGACCCGTAATAGTGGCAGCATATGGTTGGCGGCTAGGCAAAAGGTACCGACGATGGTGCGCATAGCAATTGGTAGCGATAGAGTACATAGTTTATGCAACGACGGTGGTATGGAAAAATGTATGATATTTTTTTGGAATGGTGATTGGGCATACAAAGTGTATGAATTGTGCAGCTAAAACTATACGACGGGTGGCAGATTGGTTGTTCCACAGGTGGTTATATGAGAGTGCTAAATGGCAGTTGTGTACAAAGCAACAAAAGAGGGCAACTTGATATGTTTGGTATAATCTATGGAATTAACCCACTACTTCGCAAAATCAATGGTTTTGATACTAAATGGAACAAATCATTCCTATTTATTATGAATTTATGATAGAGTAAATATGCAGATATATAATAGAATATTGAATAGTGATGATAGATAATGGGCCTACTGACGATGTATATACATTGACAGGTCACGATGTGAAGGGGAGTGTGAACCTTCATGTTTCATTAAGATAATTGTTGTTGTTGTTGTTGTTATTATTATTTTATTAATATGTTCGTTACAACATCAAAGGAGGTAAAGGGGTATCCCTTTGCAAACAAATGACCACAGACTTTAGTCAATGTGAATTGCAGTCGAAAATTCAGTAGGGCTCGCATCACCAATTACAATATCCAATATAAATAATCATCTACCAGATTTTATACAACCTAATCTACAAAGTACACCACCATATGTGTGCGAGGGAAACAATCCATTCGAGTAGCAAAATAAAATTTTCGTGAAGATGCTAAGAGAACCTGTTAAAGGGGCCAAGAAAGAGTTTCAAACCTTATAATAGAGAGGATCCAAAACCCCTAGTTTTGTAGCCCTTGAGGCAAATGGCACTAGTCTATAGTCTCTCAGATTAACTAAATAGTCAGAAAATTTTTGTCGCCAAGCAATTCTTTGGATCAAATATGAGAGGTGACCCTCCTCCCTTAGTTCCTAAGTTGTAATGATAATGCCATCAACAAAGGTCTTCAAACCCCCCAAATATATATATATATATATGAGAAAACCACATAATACCAATGTTATTCCAGGAAAAAAATAACAGTGAATTTTGGTTGAAACAAACAAAAAGATAGGATGGGTTGCTTGAGAAGAGCACCAATCTGCGAAAAGAATCCATCAAATTCACTAGAAAAGCGAAAAAATTACCAAAAATAGGAGGGCACTAAGGGTGAAGATGTTAAAAAATCCTTCAAAAAGGTCATTGTCCTAAAACCATGTTGAAAACCCCTAGTTTCATACCTGTGTTGCCTTGAAAAATGTAGCATTCGCCTTGAAAAAGAGGGAAAATATAAGAGTGTTGCCTTAAAATGGCACAAATCTACCAAAAATCCCCTTAACTCCATTGAAGAGACCAAAAAACTACCAAAGGAAGAGGGTGCTAATGAAAAAAGCCCTAGAAGTTCGTTGTCCCAAAAAATTGCTGAAAACTCTAGTTTCAGCCTTGAAACAACCCTAAAAACAACTCTTACCAGCCACAAGTCAATGAGATTCTATTACAATTGTAGGCATAACAACCTTGGCTTCACGCAAGTTCCTTCATTATCCAGAAGAGAAAAAAACTCATAATATGGAAGATGAATGCTCATGGAAGAATGACAGTGATCCATGAATAATGAATAATGATTCCCACAAATGGCAAGAAGAGGTCTTGCCTTACATTGCATGAAATCTGTTATTTTTTAAGGATGTGACAACTTGTACTTGGACACACAAGAGTCAGATTAATGGGAAAGCTTCATAAGGAAGCATGGTGTAGAAAGTAGTACATCCCAAAGAACAAGTGCCAAGGTCAAATCCCCCATGCATCTCCTTTCCTCTTCCTCTCTTGTGATATCACCATCCCCTTGTTGCTTCCTCAAGCAACCTTTTTGGAGGATATTACATTATTATGTATTCTCTTTGTACATCCTTTTACATACATAAACACACCATCGCAACATCCTCTTAGTGGTTCCTGGAAACATATCATCTGCACCATAATCTTAGCTGACTACTTGAACTCAAACACATTCACTAGTTGGGCCTTTGCCCTTGGGCTCTATTGCCCCTCATATGCAGATCAATGACAATCATATTTTGAGGAGTAATTTGCAGGGAATTTTCTTGGCTTAAGGGTGGTTGATCGTAGTGGTCCTCATCGAGGGGCCATGTGGTGCTTGCTTGATGGGTGATGCTTTCGTTGAGATGGTCATACACAGGTAAAATTAGTTACATTTGATTCCCTTCACACTTTATGCCCTCTTCATCATGGATCAGTTTGTTAGTGCGATAAGGCTCAAAGGGTAGGCGACCTCTCGGATAGACTTCCACCCCGGTGGAGGTCGGGACATCTCGGCCCTTGCTGAGTCACAAATTCTGGGTATATCTGGCTTGCGGGCTGTTGGATATACTCTTGGGTGTGGCAGCCAGCAGATTTGAACTTGGGCCATGCCCAGGGAATCCCAACATGTTACCGATTTCCCATGGTTAAAAAAAAATATGCTTGGTTATTTTATCTTGGCATCATGTACATGTGCTGGGAATCAATACATTCTAGGCAGCAAAGGGGCAGACTCGAGCTCTGCGTACAGTCCGAATAGACATAATCAATGAGCATCAACATCTCTAATCGTACAGATTTATGTTTGATCCAAAAGGGCACTAATTGTCTAAGAAGCCATGGTTGGCTTGGCTTTGAATTTATTTCTTGAAATGTATGTGTAGATCAATGCTCATAATCTGAGTTGGAATGAAGATACATCATTCTGTTTGCTCTTAAGACGAGAATCAGATTTAAAGAAGGATGTATCCAACTATTGAAAACATTTGTAATGGCTGATCTGAAACACAGGTTAAATGAAACCAGCAATAAGAATTAGTCAACACTTGAAATATTCCAGATCGATCCATATATTATCACTCAGAATTAGTTGCACGTATGTGAAGGAAAGCTACAGAAAATGGAATTCATCTTCAGCGGACACATGGTGAGGATGCTGTTGAGTGTGGGCAAACTGCTTTGCATTTTATGTTAGAGGTGAGATAGAGATTGAAGACAACATGTTAAACATTTCTCAGGCGCCCTAACTAAGTGGAAATCCCTTGGAAAATCGAGTCCTCATGGCCATAATACAGTTTCAGATTGACTACTACAACAAAGAGGGTTCGTATAGGCAAAGAATGCACATTTCAAACCTATAACCTTCTCTAGATCTGCTTCAGAGGTGTTGTTACAGCTTAATTTTCTCAGAAAAGCAAAGGTTAACTTTATATTAGTAGGTGGGCAGGGTAACATTCTCAGACTGTTTGACAGAGGTGCCATCTTCAGCAATCCAGACCTGAATGTTTTATTTGCCATCTGGGAAAGTGCCTCATCCGCAGACAAAGAAAAGAGGTAAGTACAGCAGTTTGGGAGAAGACAAGGCTCTGAAAGTTCAGATCAATCGTATTACCTCTTACAGCTGTTCCAGAACGCCTTGATGATTGAAAGTAAGGAGAAAATACCGTCAATTTAGTTATCATCTGCTATCCAGAAGGTTGTTGGAACCTTACACTAATTTCCTATCAGGGAAAGCCACCAAGCACACAAGGAAGATTGAGGAGTGTTTTAAAGAAGAAAGTGCTCATGGATTTGTGAAAACTAGTTCATGGTTTTAGCCATTAGTTTTTTGCAAATGGTTTTTGGACACATGGTTTTAGCCAATGGTTTTGAGGGCACCCACTAGATTTACCCATGGTTTTGAAGGTGCACTTGGATTTTGCACATGGTTTTGAGGGCACCAATTGTATTCACTCATGGTTTTTGTGAGACTCTTCATCTATAAAAGAGCTCTCCTCTTCATTTGCAAAATGGATTAAATTAATGAGGAAATGGAAGTACTTGTGGGCAATCTGGCTTCAATTTTTTAGGATTTGTCTTTCAATTATGTAAGTTATTTAGTCTTTTGAGTAATTTATTTGTGGATTTTTTCGAAGGCATACGTGGAAATTAGGATCTTTGCAAAATATTGTATGTAAGAGGCAAATAAGGTCATATAGGAGTATCTAGCTACATTGGGGGTACTTATAGTGATATAGTTAAGTCTTATGCTATAGTCTCTAGCCATCTACCATCAAGATAATAACATTTCATATGCTAATTTTTAAGTAGTAGGTATGTATGTATATAATCCTGGGGTAGGGACTACCTTACACTTGCTTTGAGAAGACATCTTAAGTGACCCTCTCCCTCACATATTTTGTCAAAACCTTGACCACCAAAATCTTTTGTTGAACCAAGTTTAGGTGTTTAGAACATGTTAAGTGGCTGCCTATAAACCCTCAACTTTCCTTCCTAAAATTACCCAAGAGACTCCATAGCCCAAAGTCTCCCTTTCACTTATCACCCCCAAACCCATCTTTTATTTCATCTTTTTTCCATTACATTTGTTGCTAAATTCTCTTTACTCCCACTCCTACTACAAGAAGTGAGCTTAGTCAACCTTAGGGATACCCCCTTTCACTTAGATTTTTATTTGTCTAAAGTGTAGGGGAGAGTTGGTGATGTGACAGTGGCCAACCTCCCAAGTTCCACAAAGCTAGCACCCATCTTTGGCACTTTAAGCCGAAGGTGTTGGTTTGTGTGGTAACAATTTCCGCACTAGAAATGTTCATAATGCATTTCACATTATTACAACACAAAGTCATTATAAGTCAACTTACATGGCTCGACTCTTGTTACATAACCTCGATGATATGAAAAATACAATATTTAACATATTATAATTATAATTCAAAGCTCAAAATCAAGATATTGCATATGGGTAGAAGGTTAATTTTATACTAATAAATGTTTTGTAAAAGATATAAAAAATGATCATGAATTTATTCATGAAGCCATGGAATAACATGGTATCTATAAGATTCTAACAAAAATTCTAAATAATAATGCTAGTTGTACAAAATATGACTCATTCTTCTTTAATGGAAAAATGTGAGGACAAGAAAATGAAGACGATGCTTTATGAAAAGTAGGAAGTAATTGATAAATTGTATGACAACAATACAAACTTTAGATTGAAATTAAAGATGCCTTTGGTGTGACAATACAANTATTAGTAGGTGGGCAGGGTAACATTCTCAGACTGTTTGACAGAGGTGCCATCTTCAGCAATCCAGACCTGAATGTTTTATTTGCCATCTGGGAAAGTGCCTCATCCGCAGACAAAGAAAAGAGGTAAGTACAGCAGTTTGGGGGAAGACAAGGCTCTGAAAGTTCAGATCAATCGTATTACCTCTTACTGCTGTTCCAGAACGCCTTGATGATTGAAAGTAAGGAGAAAATACCGTCAATTTACTTATCATCTGCTATCCAGAAGGTTGTTGGAACCTTACACTAATTTCCTATCAGGGAAAGCCACCAAGCACACAAGGGAGATTGAGGAGTGTTTTAAAGAAGAAAGTGCTCATGGATTTGTGAAAACTAGTTCATGGTTTTAGCCATTAGTTTTTTGCAAATGGTTTTTGGACACATGGTTTTAGCCATTTTGAGGGCACCCACTAGATTTACGCATGGTTTTGAAGGTGAACTTGGATTTTGCACATGGTTTTGAGGGCACCCATTGTATTCACTCATGGTTTTTGTGAGACTCTTCATCTATAAAAGAGCTCTCCTCTTCATTTGCAAATGGATTAAATTAATGAGGAAATGGAAGTACTTGGGGGCAATCTGGCTTCAATTTTTTAGGATTTGTCTTTCAATTATGTAAGTTATTTAGTCTTTTGAGTAATTTATTTGTGGATTTTTTCGAAGGCATACGTGGAAATTAGGATCTTTGCAAAATATTGAATGTAAGAGGCAAATAAGGTCATATAGGAGTATCTAGCTACATTGGGGGTACTTATAGTGATATAGTTAAGTCTTATGCTATAGTTTCTAGCCATATACCATCAAGATAATAACATTTCATATGCTAATTTTTAAGTAGTAGGTATGTATGTATATAGTCCTAGGGTAGGGACTACCTTACACTTGCTTTGAGAAGACATCTTAAGTGACCCTCTCCCTCACATATTTTGTCAAAACCTTGACCACCAAAATCTTTTGTTGAACCAAGTTTAGGTGTTTAGAACATGTCAAGTGGCTGCCTATAAACCCTCGACTTTCCTTCCTAAAATTACCCAAGAGACTCCATAGCCCAAAGTCTCCCTTTCACTTATCACCCCCAAACCCATCTTTTATTTCATCTTTTTTCCATTACATTTGTTGCTAAATTCTCTTTACTCCCACTCCTACTACAAGAA
>SNQJ01S0014871.1:0-16070 GCA_010110895.2 Picea sitchensis
ACAGAGGTTTATGGAGGAAATGGGAAAGAAGCAGGAGAACAACAGGTTGTACTGTGATAGTCAAAGTGTCATTCACCTTGCAAAGAACTCAGCCTTCCACTCGAAGACTAAGAATATATATTTGAGGTACCACTTCATACGATCCTCCTTGGAAGATGGACATTTGAAGTTGGAAAAGATACACACTAGCTAGAATCCTGCAGACATGTTAACAAAGGGAGTAACCAGGGAGAAACTGAGTTCCTTCTTAGTTTTAGTTGGTCTTCAAGAATGAATATGAAGAAGATAAATTTTCCAGGTCTAAGAAGGTTTAGATTCTAGCATATACAGTAGCGGTGGAGTTGTTGAGATCAGTCTCCAAGTGGGAGATTGTTGATTGTGGAGCCTGATTATCTTCCTGATTCAAAGGTTCTTGCTTTCAACTATGTTTATACCCCATGAAGTATTTACACCCCAGAAGTATGTACACTCTTCCACGTGGGGGAGTGCAGAGGGGGGGTACCCCCTCTACGAGGTTCGGGGGACTATCCCCCCGGTTGTGGGGTCTGGGGGAAAGAGGGCCCCTAGCGAGGATTTGGGGGCGAAGCCCCCGAAGGAAAAATTGCCTTGTAAATGTATATTGTAATTTCATTGTAAATCTGGACCATTCATTATAAGGTCACAGATATAACAGTAGAGATTATGTTAGGGTTTTTTTCCCTAGAAGACAACCCTCTTTTATGAGGGAAATGTATTGCGGCTATGGTTGATGGTGAATATTGTATTTTGAGATAGGAGACTATGAGAGAAAGAAGAGGAAGTTATGACAGGTTTGTTGTAGGTTGTATCCCTTCATATGATGGATAATAATAAAGGAAGGACCTGGAAATTTCTCTAGTGGACGTAGCCCACACTGGGTCAACCACGTAAATCTGTGTCTCTATTGTATTGTGTATCTTCTGTGTTTTGTTTCTGCATTTATTTTATTTTATTGCTCCATGGTCCTATTTTTCTAACACTCTCCGTGGATATACTAGATCCAACGGTCCATGAAAAAGAGGTGTTTCTCCCTCCGAGAATTCCAACCATCCGTTTAGGATATCAATAGTTCCTCACCAAATAACTTGGTGTCTGCCCTCTTGAGCTTGATTTCTGCAAGGTGAATTTGACCCTCGTCCTTCCTCTGAACTTCGTAAATTTGTATCCCTCTTGATATTGATTCTTGCTACAAACTCAAGGATTTTAAGGAATCATGCACGCACTCCTTGTGGCCTTCACGATAATCTTTGATTCTCTGATACCTTCCAAATATGCACACTCCTTGTGAAAGAAGTTATTCAACTGCTCCCTTGGGTTGGAAAAGTCTAAAACTTCGACCTGGCCTGCACACACCTTGCATGGCTCTTTACTATACTTTCACTCCTGTTGGTATAAGAAAAACTCTATCTCTCCTGATCTTTTATGAGGTAAAAACTCATAATCTTGTTGATGCACTCCTTGTGAACCTTCATTGCACTCCTTGTAGGAATTCTCAGGACGAGAAGCAATTCAAGCTTATACTCTCACTCTCACAGACTTCATACATTCAACATGAAATCATACACATAAATCATTGAAACAAATGCATAACAGATCATATAAGAAAACTATAAAAATATCATTCAATAGATGCAAATAGTAACCATAACAACACCATGAAATTGGATTAAAGCCTTCTTATATTAATTCAAGTGCTTATGTACATGGTTTCTATAGCAACAACTATCTTCTCAAAAAACTTCTACAATCTTTGTTCTTCTCTTCTCTCCTATGTTTTCTTTCTCTACTCTTCTACTCTTACAATTGAGATTGATAATACAATACATATGAGGGATCTTTCTTGAGTTTTCCCTCCTACAACTCTAAGCTATATTATCGAAATTAAATACTACAAATACTTTACATTTATTACATTAAATGCATCCAACCAATAGATGAGAGCAACGCTCAATATATGCATTACAATCCCCAAAACATTTAAGAACAATTACATCCTCCCAGCTATTACATTAATGTTTCATATTTTAAATTTCAAAATGTCTTCAAAATGCGTGCTGGTGTATATCGAGTTGTCCTTTACTTGTGCTTGGTAGCGATGCTCCTGCATCATACTCCTCTAGATGAAACATTTTTGGACTCCTATCCATGAGCTCCTACACAGTCTGTCCATGTGTCTGGATATCTTCTTCACTTTCCAAACTAGCATCCTCAATCGGGTGTCCCTTCCATTTTATAAGACATTCAAAATATGTCTTTGTTCATGTTTTCTTACCAACTCCCTGATCAATGATCTTTTCCATCTGCATCTTTTCAACTACAGGAATCTACTGGACCCATTGAACTTCCTCTTGATTCTTTGTCCCATCTGTTTCATATTCTCTATAAGGGTATAGATCTACTACGTTGAATATCAGTGACATGCCCACATCATCTCACAATTCTATCTCATAACCATTTGCCTCAAATTTTCTCAAAATCTTACATGGCCCTATCTTTTTCATATTCATCTTGTTATATGTTCCCCTTGGGAATATTTCTTTTCTTAGATGTGCTAAGACTAAATCTCCCACTTCAAATTGAAGCTTTCTTATGTGTCGATCTGCTCTGAGCTTGTATTCCTAGTTTTAACTCTACAATCGCTCTTTAATCTTGCTGTGGAGCTCATGCATCTCTGCTGCAAAGTCTTTTGCTCTAGCACTTATGAACTCATTCTTATCCAAGTCTCTCAACTCAGATACTCCCCTTGGATGTATTCCATACATTATCTGCAATGGGATCTATCTCATTCTCTAGTTAGGTGAGTCATTATATGAAAATTACTCTTGCGGCAGAATATGATCCCACTAACTATGATATTCAACTACTAAACTCCTCAATAAGTCTACCAAAATTTGATTTACTACCTTAGTATGTCCATCCATCTAAGGGTGATATGATGAGCTAAAAGATAGATTCAACCCCATCTTTTTCCATAGTGTCCTCCAGAAATGACCAACAAATTTGGTTTCTCTATCCAAAACAATACTCCTGGGTAAACCATGAAGTCAAACAACTTCTTTGAAAAACAAAGTTGCAATGTCTATTGCATCACTGGTTTTCTGACATGGAATAAAATGTGCGATTTTTTAGAATCTATTGACTACCACGAATATGAAATCACAACCTCTTTGTGTCCTTGGCAGTCCCAACAAAAAATCCATGCTTACCACATCCCACGACCTCTCTGGTATTGGAAATGGTTGATACAACCCTGTATTTTGTCTTTTCCCCTTTGTGTGCTCGTAGATTATAGATATGTTGACAAATTTCTTGACATATGTCCTCATCCCTGGCCATTAATAAAAATTGTTCAATTGCGCAAATGTTTTTTCATGGCCGAAATGTCCAGCCAATCCCCCACTATGTTTTTTCTTTAAAAGGTTTTCTCTCATAGAACTGTTTGGGATACACAATTGATTTCCTTTGAATATCAATCCATCCTGAATTAAATATTCAATCCATTGTCTCTTGTTCCTTAAAAAAGGACTCTCACATGCTTCATAAGAGTCCTTGAAATCTAAATCATCTTTGTACATTTCCTTAAGGCTATAAAAACCTAAGGTCTTCACTCGAAACTCCTACAGAATCAAACATTTCCTGCTCAATGCATCAACAACCTTGTTATCATTTTCATAAATGTGCTTTGTAACAAAATTAAATTTCTTCATAAATTCAACCCATTTTGCATGTTTCTGGTTCAGTTTTTCCTGTCTGGTTATAAACTGTAAGGCCTCATTTTTGCTATACAAAACAAACTCTTTTGGAACCAAGTAGTGCCTCCATTTCTTCAATGCCTGTATGACTGCATAAAATTCCTTGTCATACATGGAATATTTCATCTTGGTCTCGTTTAGCTTCTCATTGAAGTATGCAATTGGTCTATTGGCTTGACTTAAGACTGTTGCAATCGTGAATCCACTTGTGTCACATCTCACTTGAAATGATTTACTAAAATCTAGCAGAACTAGAAATAGTTGTTCAGTTATCTTCTCCTTCAACAAATTGAAACTTTTCTCTGCTTCCTCTGTCCAATCAAAATATTTATGTCTTTTCTTGATTGTGTCCATCATTGGCACATAAATCCCACTAAAACTTCCAATGAACTTCTTGTAAAAACTGTCTAGTCCATGGAAGACTCTGAATTCAAAGATATTCCTTGGCGACGACCATTCTTTGATCGCTTTTACCTTTTTGGGATCCATATTCAACTCATTCGAAGAGATAATGAAACCCAAATAAATGAGTTCCATCCTCATGAAAGACGAATTCTTCAAATTTATCAGAAACTTCTCTTGCTGCGACCTTCTCATTAGTGAAGGTAAATGTCTCAAATTCTCTTCCTTTGTCTTACTAAAGATCAGTATATCATCAAGATACACAATTACAAACTTCCCAATGAAATATTTCAATACTTCGTTCATCAAGACTTTGTTCATCAATCTCATAAAAGTACTTGGTGCATTCGTCAAGACAAACAACATGACAAGCCACTCGTACAAACCTTCATTCGTCTTGAATGTTCTCTTCCTTTCATCACCTTTCCTCATTCTCCTCTGACAATATCCTCTTTTCAAATCAATTTTTGAAAAAAAATTTGCTCCACTCAAGCAATCCATCAAGTCATCCATCTTGCATAAAGGAAATCTATACATGATGGTGATTTTTTTATAGCCCTTGAGTCTGTACACATCCTCCATCCACCATCTTTCTTCGGACTTAACATTGTTGGCACAACACATGGAATCAAGCTTTCTCTAATCAACTCTTTCTCCATCAAATCGTGGACTTGCTTCTTGGCCTCTTCATTATCCTATGATGTCAGTATGTACGCTTCCTTGTTTGGTAAAATCACCCCTGGTATAAGGTCGATGTGATGGCTTATACTTCTGATGGGAGGCAACAAACAAGGTAAATCATCCACCACTATATCAACGAAATTCTCTAGCAGTTCCTAAATCTTCTCAAGTAGATCACCTATTGAGGTACTGGTCAAGATGACTCTAGGGTTTCTAACCATGACAAACTATATTTCTTAATCTTTCTTGACTTTGTTCAGAAGTTCCTTCCCACTCATGAGAATTATAGTATTTATTCTTTCTTCTTTCACCTTCTTCTCTTCAATTGGCAACAACATATGTGTCCTACCATTCTTCTCCAAGGTGTAAGTATTCTTTCTTCTTTCATGGATAACATTTTTGTCATATTTCCACATTCTTCCCAACAAAACATGACAGACATCCATGGGAAGAACATCACATAAGATGTCATCTATGTATCCCCTTATCTTAAATTCAAGTAATCATTGTTTAGTGACTACTACCTGATGTCCTTTTTGCAACCACGAAACCTTTTATGGGCTTGGATGTGCAACTGTCTCCAAATCCATATTTTCCACCATCTCTGTGGATACTATATTATCTATCCTTGGTCTTGCAAGCAGTCATAAATAAGTTCTTCCTATGGACTAGATTCTCCATCTCTTTCTCTGGCTTCAAGAGAATTTTCCTCATCATCAAGGATCTTCCACCTTCTGCATCTTCTACTTCAACATTTCGCCTTTTCACTTTTGAAATGTGATCTTCTCCTCCTCCATCTCTTGTGTTCGATCTTTCCATAGACAAAACACTTTATTTCACCTCCTCTGCCTCTTCCTCTTCCTCTTTCTCAAGGAAAAGTGTTCCTATTGGCATGATGTCCTCCTTGTGAGCTTACTACCCTTTCTGGGTGGTTATCTGGTTTCTTCTCTTCATCCTTGGGATTTTTTACTATGTCTCAGAAAATTTCTTTTCCTCTACTCCAACTTCTACCTCTGCCCCTTTGACCTTGATTTTGAGCCAATTTCACTTTTGCCTTTGAAGCAATCTGATAAGAATCTTCTACATTCCTGATTGTCACCATGCTCATCTCATCCTGAATATCATATCTCAGGCCATTGATGTATCAGGTGATTTTTTCATCATCACTCTCACGATGACCAGCTATGATGTTTAACCTATAAAATTTCTCAGTGTATTCCTTCACTGTCGTCCCTTCCTATCTTAAATTTTGCATTCTTCGAAACAAATTGATTTGATAATCTTTGGGTATGAATTTGACTTTCATCTTGGCGACCATCCTGTCCCAACTTTTAATTCTTTGTTTTCCTTTGCAATGCTTGTCAGCCTATATTTCATCCCACCACAGTGATGCGTTCCCTTTCAATCTAGTGACAACATGCTTTACTTTCTTATATTCTTCTATATCCTCATAGTCGAGGTATTTATCTAGAGCTCTAAATGAATCTAGCAGCTCCTCAATGTCCATGTTACCTTCATACATCGGAATGTCCAATTTCGCTTTGGAACCATTTCTTGCAACAACTTTGAATAGATGTTCCTCTATAGCATCTTCGACTACAACTTCTTCTTTGGCTCTAGCTTTGTTCTCATTTTCAGCCTCACTGATATCTCCAGTATCACGTGTTCACCTCTGTGTTGTCTCCATAGCATCCAATCGAGCACGAAGTTCTCTTATTTCCCTTTCCATGACTGGATCGGGAATAGGTCTCTCTTGACATCTCCTCGGCCGCATTGTTTCAATATGTCAAAGAATAATTAAAATAAAAAATCTCCTCTGTCTTCTCTCTACAAAACACAAAAGTTGGTATCTCTGATACCACCTAATGCAGACCCGCACCTCAGCAGAGTCTGTTGACATCTTGATCTTTGGATCTTCCAATTCCCAATCCAATATGGTTCCTTTGGTCCCCGCTAGAACCCTTTAGACATATAACCACAAGACTCATTTTATATGCTCTGTCCGCGTGAACATGCACTAGGCACGTACCTCCACTCCACGTGACCACTGACATGACCATGGACTTAACCCCAAAAGGCACTTCGCATTTCATGATTTTGGGACTTTCGTTGCAAGGCACCTCGACTCTTCCGATTCCAGAAACCCCGAAATGGGCTACTGTCCCTAGCTCCTCCCTTAAATTATTCACTGATGAGACCCTCAGCTGCGACCAGGGGCCCAACCTTTGAGTGCATCGGGACTTTGTGTGTTGGGGTTTTTTGAAGTGACCCTTTCTCCTTCTTCTGAAATGAGAAATCGCGATGATCGCTTATGCTAGATCGATGGTCTTGATTTCCCCCATGATCCGACGGTCCAGATCTTTTTTCTCGTGAAGTCAGGATTTCATGACTCGCGACTTCTAGGTAGCAAGTTCTTCCACTCTCCCGAATCCTGAAATGATGATATTTTAGAGCGGCCAATCAATGGCTCACGCTCCTTTGGATATAATGGCTACTATATCTCCTGAGATTGCGACTATTTAAAAACACTCGGTCTTATCCTCTCTGCGGATCTACTCTATCCAACGGTCCATGGAAAAGCAACATTTCTCCCTCCGAGAATTCAAACCATCCATTCAGGCTCTCAATAGTTCCTCACAAAATAACTTGGCATCCACCCTCTTGAGCTTGATTTCTACAAGGTGACTTCAACCCTCGTCCTTCCTCTGAACTTTCTAAGTGTCTATCCCTCATGAGCTTGATTATTTCTTCAAACTCAAGGATTCTAAGGAATCCTGCATGCACTCCTTGCGGCCTTCACGATAATCTTTGATTATATGATACCTTCCAACTCTCTGCATTCCTTGCAACAAAAGTTCTTCAACCGCTCCCTTGGGTTGAAAAATTCTAATATTTTAACTGAGCCTACACACACCTTACATGACTATGTGTTATACTTTCACTTATGCTAGTATAAGAACAACTCTATTTCTCCTGAGCTTTTCAGAGGTAAAAACTGAGAATCTTGTTGACCCACTCCTTGCATACCTTCACTGCAGTCCTTGCAGAAATTATTAGGACAAGGAGAAATTGAAGCTTATACTCTCTCTCACACAAACTTCATACATTCAACATGAAATCATACACATAAAGCATTGAAACAAATGCATAATAGAGCATATAAGGAAACTGTAAACATACCATTCAGTAGATGCAAACAGTAACCATAACAACACCATGAAATTGGATTAAAGCCTTCTTATATTAATTGAAGTTCTTTTGTACATGGTTTCTATATAAACAATTATCTGCTCAAACAACTTCTACAATCTTTGTTCTTCTCTGCTCTCCTATGCTCTCTTTCTCTACTCCTCTACTCTTACAATTGAGATTAATAATACAATACATATGAGGGAGATTTCTTGAGTTTTCCCTCCTACAACTCTAAGCTATCTTATCGAAATTAAAGACTACAACTACTTTACATTTATTACATTAAATGCCTCCAACCGACAGATGAGAGCAATGCTCAAGATCTACATTACAATCCCCAAAACATTTAAGAACAATTACATCCTTCCATCTATTACATTAATGTTTCATATTTTAAATTTCAAAATGTATTCAAAATGCACGCTGATATATATCCAGTTGTCCTCTACTTGCACTTGCTAGCAATGCTCCTGCATCATGTATGAAAGTAAATCATGGGAGAAAACAAGTACTTAAAGTTGAGTTTTTTCGAAGACATAATATTTTTTGTCATTAATTATGTTTTGTCCTTTCCTGAACATGGAAAACGAATTTTTCTTTACCTGGTACATTCAAATGATGATCATGAGAATATTCCACTTCTATATCCTCCTCTTAAAGTTGTACATATATTTCCTCATTGTATCCTGATTTTGATTAAAATCTTCCATCTGAGCCATGCATTGACCATATTCAAATTGACGAGCCTTATGAAATCAAGGTTGATATCTCACCTCCTATACTTTAACAAACACCCTCCAAGATTCAACATAGATACAAACCTTTAAAATGACCTCACAATATTCATAATTTTCCTCCAAAGCACTATAAGTACCTACCTGTGTTTGATGGAGAACCTAATTTCATCATAGTTGAAAAGCACATCCAAGGTTTTGAACATTTTATAGATTTGTTTGAGATTGATCATGACGATGTTTTTATGAGGGCCTTCTCTCAATCCTTGAAAGGAGATACCAAAGACTAGTTTAAACACATGAAGCCAGAGACAATTAGCCCATGGGAGGAATTGAAGAATGTCTTTTTGAAATTTTGGGGCAAGAGGAAATATTTGGATCTACATATTACAAAGTTCTATGCCTTGAAAAGGAAGAAAAATGAAACTATTTCTACATTCAGTAGAAGATTTTCCAGTATTTATTACAAACTACCCAAATAAATTCAACCCACTGAAGTTGTTTCCATGCTCCATTATGCAACAACCTCTCATCCAAATTTGTCTTTCCTTCTGATGGAAAGAAGATCTAAGTCCTTATAGCAAATGTTTAATGATGTTCAAGAGATTCAACACAATATTCAAGCATGTAAACATACTAGAAATAAGGAGTTGGATGCTAAAGAACATGACAATGAATATGAAAAAAAATTTGTTGATTTGAATCTTGAGCAGAGGATTAATAATATCATATGTCCTCTTGAAGTTCTAAATGCTAATGATTTTGAAAAGGATTATATTCCACTTATTGAAAAAGAAGGTGTTGATTTAGCTTTTGATCCATCCCATGATAAGCATGGGGTTGATTGTTTTATGCATTCATTTGTAGACAGTCAAGAAAATGAATTTGCAAACCAGTTTGTTGAAGAGTAGGTTGGTGTCCCAAGCTTTTCCTTGTTAGATGACATTGCAGATGTTGTTGATTTTCTTATATATGATGAATATGATGATGATTATGATGTTAACTTCATAGAACAACCAATTTCTTGTTCTCTACCATAAAATGTTTCTTTTCAACAGTATAATGAGAACAATCAATCTACATATTACAGTTACAAAGAACAATATGAAGAAAGTGTTGAATTAGCTAAAGGAAATTCTTTACCTTTATGCTTTTCTTTGTTTAAATTGTTGAAAGACAATTTTAAGATCATCACTGAAGAAAAGGAATGTGTGTTGATGCCAAATCACACTGATTCATCGGAACAAATAGACAAAAAATTGCATCCATTGGTCGAAGATAAATCTGAAAATGATTTTGTTAAGCAATCCAAAGAAATTGAAAAACGTGCATATGACAGCATTGAAGAAATTGAAGAAAGCATTGAATCGGGTGAAAGAACTTTGCCATTGTGTTTTTCTTCTTTAAAATTGTTGAAGAAAAATGTTTATAATGTTTCAAATCAGAAATCATCCAGGCATGATGTTGAATATGAAGAAAGAAGTGGACTTGCCAATGAAAATCATCTTCCATCATGTTTTTCTTAATTTGAATTGTTGAAAGTAAATCATGAGATAACAGAGGAAGCATGGAAGTATGACTGCATTCACAATGACACTCTTTTACATGAGAAAATTGTTATCAGTGAGGAAGACCAACAAACTTCTCATGCATTTAATGACCATGTCGTTGATTACATGGAAGGTTATCTCAATTTAGATTTGTAGCTTGTGCTCAACTACCAGCTTGGAAATAAAGATGATGGTCAATAAATGTGAGTGTTATATTGTTTTCTACCAGGGGTTTTATTTCAACCAACATTGTCTTTTGATTCAAAAGATTTTTATTTCCAACAGTCTGAATAGATTTTTCAGCCTCTTTGTGGAAATCAACACGTTGAATTACATGAAAACAAGGATGAAGTGTAAGGGGTGAAACATGATTGTTTTTTTATGCATGTTTTGGAGGATCCGTTTGCAGTTTTTTTGGGGGCGATAAACAATTCCAATGTTTTTAATTTTTTGAGATTTGAATTTATAGATAAATTTTTAAATGAATTATCAATGAACAAGCTTTGTAGCAAGCATGTGCAAAGAAAGAAAACAATGGATGAAATTCTTGCATGGTTGCATTGGCATTATGATCTCATTTGATTGGCAGTTCATTTCAGTAGTTTTAGAGTAGATAGGAGTGTGAAAATAAGATTGTTAGTCAAGCAGATTTTAGTTTGAGTTTTCAGTAGTGTGTATATTTAGATTGTACTAGTGTATTTAGTATTCAGTTTTCAGTTGAGATCAGTGTATAGACTCACGTTTTCAATGGACACTGGTGACAGGTCAGAGAAGGGTACACACATGTTTTGGGAGCAGCCCAATGGGTCAAGCACCGGGTCTATGAGTTGTTTTCTACCTCACTGGTAGGATAACATCCCCATTCGAGCCAATGTTATCACATGCTAATTTTTATTGTGTGAAATCAAGATTTTAGAATCTAGCGGAAACTTAAACCTATTTGGAATCCTGACAAATTAGGAAAGGGGCTAAATCTGGCGAAGAAAGGCTAAAACTAGTAGGAGCGCTAAGCAGATGGGGCCCGATACGACATGGATCGTGAAATTTGAAGATCGATGGTCGAGGATGATTTCGGGGGGAGAAACTACACGAAGGTTAATTTTGGGAGGTGGGTCGAAATTTAAACAGTGGTTTTTGTTTGGGGCTATGTGGCGCCACCAAGTGAATTTTTGGGTGAAAAGAGGGTTGCCCCAAACCACTTTCTCATGCCCCTGAAAAGTGGGGAAGTATAAAAGGGCGGTTGTTTGTTTATGTTATTACTATTTCAAATACTGGACCATTAAAACCTTGGCGCAACCACCATTTTTCAACTGCATCTCAACACTACACTAACTTGGCTTGCCAGTTCCACTCATTTTGAAACAGAAAATTATATCTAAGATAGAGCATTTCCTAACTACAATTGAAGGAGACAAATTTGGATGGGTAAGGTCAAATGCAGTTTTCCAAGGCATGGAAAATGAGGTCCAGAGGACAAGGAAAAACAACAAATCACACGAAGGGTCGAGATAGAATTATAGGACAAAGAGAGGGACTAAAATGCCAAAGAAGCCAAAATCTGGATTAAGAAACCTTTCTTGCTAATCATTGTAATCAGTTTAAGAACCGAAACGTTTCATTTTAATCATTGTAATCAATTTAAGAAACTGAAATGTTTCTTTGTAATCACTATAATCAGTTTCAAACCGAAGGAACTCAGCTTGTATAAATATTATGAATCCCAAATGTATTAAGAGTTGGTAGAAGTGAAAGGGCACAATTCTAGCAATTCGATCTTGCATGTAATTTTTTGAAGCTGAATAGAATACACATGAATAAGTCTTAAAGTTTCCATGAAAAGATTTTAATGGTGGTGGTTTGAGTTTTTTCTTCTCTCTTTGTATGTATTTCTTGTATTTCTAATTCCATTTACATTGTCTTCTGTTTAAATTGGATAGTTTAAAGGCCCATAATTCATCTTGTGATGCTCTTGGCTAAAGCAATTTAAACTGTGTTAAGTTCTTCCTAACTAATTCATAATTCATTTCATTAATTCTCTAATGGAGTTACTTGTTTTCTCCTTTCTTCTTAAACTCTACAAATTTCAATTTATAACTTAGATTCATCGCCTCATTTATCCTTTATCCTCTAGAGAGTTCTACCAACCAATTAGTGCTTCCATTTGTTTTCAGAAGTTCGAATCCATAGCCCTAAGTGTCCCTACTCTTCCTTGCCAAGAAAATTATAAAAAAAAAAACCAAACAACAAAACCTAGCCATTGATTGCCAAAGAAATACCAAGTGACAAGAGAGAGCCCTGTCTGAGCCGAGAAGGCTAGTACCCAACTCTAAAGTTGGTTTGTAAGTTACCTATGTTGTTTGTTTTATCAACAGAACAAATTTACAGAGTTCTAGCCATACTAATTTAATTACGTCTCATAAAATAATTATAAATAATCATATTTTAATAGGATAAGGTTAATTAGGCCATAACATACTTATATTGGTTAACCTTAGTTAATGTATATAATTCACTACTTAACATGATAAGGTTAATTAGACCAAAATATACTTAAGTTGATTATCATCAATTAATATTTATAATTCACTGCCTTATCTCAACATGCAACTCCATACCAAATTTCATGTAATATATTTGAATATTATATGCTATATCATTAATTTTGAACTCCTTTCATATGCACGCTCATCATGCCTATGACAACCATACCTTGAATTATTCAATTTTTTCATTAATTTATTATATGAAATAAATGTTAAATCAACTCGAACTTGAATAATGTGTACTCATCTCAAAACTCTAACCCCAATCACAAGAGATTAGGGTTTAATATTAATATATTCATTTAAAAATTTATAACACCCATGCCATTGCTCCGATAACTTCAAGATTTGTTATAACACTCACTACTATCTGCTTCAAATAGTCAACTTTGAATAGAATTTTGGTCTTGATATTTGTGCATTCCATTCATTACTTCGATGGCCATTTATGAGATACTCCCTTGTCCCACAAACAAGAGGGTCCCATACACTAATTTGGTGTGCTGGCTTGGCTGTGACCTTAAAAATAAATTATTATTATCATTATTATAAAATATATATTTGGGACCTTATATCCCCCAAGCTTTTGGACTTTCTCAAACTATGATGGTTTCAAACCTCACACAAATTCTCCCTTTCCTTCACTCTGAAAAGGTTTTTGAATTGGTGTCAAATTATTATATTAATATAATGTTTGAAACTCCATTGGTCTTCACTCTCCATAAGTTTACCCATTTCTCATTATTCTAATGGAATTATTAAAACATAAATATAAACATTTATGCATTGAAGGAGAGGGGAGGCATATTACACAGGAATTTAATAAATGAATAAAATAATACATTTCCCATAATTCCTACATGAGTTACATAACGACCTGTACATGGAATGATTCTATGAAAATATTAATACATGTAAACTTGTGTACAAAAGAAGAAAGATATTTATCCCCACACCAAATACAAATTTTCGGTTGGTAGATACATTAGTTTACAACATTATGACTCACATATTAAATTATTTAGATGGTAATTTAGGAATTTACCACACTTTACAATTTGTTCCAAATTTTCCATGGAATTGCACATTATCATTATAAATTTATGTTATTCATTTTCTTACTTTGTTTCCCACATCATTCGCATGTCTTGGAGGTAAAATCTTCCTTGGTAATACTTTGTGTTTACCAGAATTTACCGAACTCCTAATTACAATCTTTTCTTTACTAGTGATAAGGAATTAATTATTATTCCCCATTTCTTTCCCTTTAGACATCAATTTTACTATGTAAATCCCAGTAGAATTGGCTTCTTACCAAATTCAAAGGAGAATGTAATTATCCACACTATCTATAGTAATTTCTAAATTCCACTTTTATTTTCAAATTTAGAAAATTAAAGTACATTTTTCATTATTTTTCCTAATATTTCATGGAATTGCACATTATCATTATAAATTTATGTTATTCATTTTCTTACTTTGTTTCCCACATCATTCGCATGTCTTGGAGGTAAAATCTTCCTTGGTAATACTTTGTGTTTACCAGAATTTACCGAACTCTAATTACAATCTTTCTACTAGTGATAAGGAATTAATTATTATTCCCCATTTCTTTCCCTTTAGACATCAATTTTACTATGTAAATCCCAGTAGAATTGGCTTCTTACCAAATTCAAAGGAGAATGTAATTATCCACACTATCTATAGTAATTTCTAAATTCCACTTTTATTTTCAAATTTAGAAAATTAAAGTACATTTTTCATTATTTTTCCTAATATTTGTTTCAAATATACTTTTTTTTTTTTTTTTTTTTTTTGAATGTGTGACTTTTTCTCTTACCATCATGCATAAATATGATATTCCTTCAAGTTCTGATTCTAGTGTATTTTCCAAGCCCCAAAACAAAGGAGAGGCTAGAGTCAATTATCTCGCCTTTCTAACAAAAAAATGTGTTTTCATAACTTACCAGGTTGCTCTATGAAACTTCTAAGAGATTGAATTTACTAATACATGTGATTGAATTTACTAATACATGTAAATTTGTTCATATATATTATTATAGGTCCTCAAACAACACATTGCTTCTGATTTGAAGAACCCATTACTAACATCTTTCTTTACTAGACACAAACATGCAGATACTAATCAATAGAATCAAAATTTTCAAACTTTAGTTTAGTTTTTTCCAGTCAGTATGAAAATAAAAGTCACAAATTGCATCATTCAAATAGGATAGTAGTTTAAACAATCATTTATCTCATGAAACCCATGTTACATAGTAAATTGGTCAGACAAAATTCATAATAATACTTATCTGAAGCTTAGAGTTACTTGGCAACTACAAAAGGGTGTTCCCTTTTCCACCCAACCATAGGCCATGTTTCTCTTGTAGTATTTTAAAAATTTCCACCCCCTAGATAGATAATGATGCCCTAGGAGAGAGAGGTTATTCTTTTGCTCAATAATATTAAGGTACAAAGGATACTCTCCTTCTCCCACAGGAACTTGGCAGTCCAATTTTCTATTCACCAAGCAAGGGAACCTGTTGTGATTTCTCTCCCAAGTGATTTCTCTCCCAATCACTCAAATTCTATGTAGCTCTATTTCTCATCTTGATTAGAAAACACTTCCCAACAACTCCTGCACCTAGAAAAAAATATTTTCTCAGTTCTACTCAGAACTAACGATCCTCACAATCTCTATCTCTTATGAAATGGTTGACAAACGCATTTGTGTGCATTCCCTATCCTCTTCCCACGATTTTCCTTTCTTTTCTTTCCTTCTACAACAACGTTTTGTGGGTCAATTTCCCAAGTCATGGGTCATGTAGGGAAGTTTCCAGATGGGGTACTTTGCCCATATCCTCAATGACTCTTAAGGAAGACTTCCCAACTACTAGATTGACTGGTAATTAAATTCTCTAGGACAAAGGACTATTATGAGTCTAAGAAATTTAATTCCAACAGAGTACTAGCATGGTAGGGGTCATCTCAATCATTATTGGTTCCCCTTACCATTCCCTATCATGCATCATGATCTACATTGGCAACACCTTTAGTAGTTATGCAATAATTTCCATTTTATTTAATAACAAAAAAATTTTCATTACCTTCTATAGAAAAATTTCATCATCACCAAAATCCACACACAACCATTTTGTCCATAGTATTTTAGAAAAACACAATTATATTTACTTG
>SNQJ01S0014871.1:21016-76232 GCA_010110895.2 Picea sitchensis
AATCTTCCATCTGCATCTTCCATAACTGGTAGTTTTGGCCATTAAATTTCTCGACCCTAAACTTTCCATCTTCTGACATTTCTCCCACTCGAACCAGGAACCCTCTTTTCCTGCGACTTACCTTTCGCTCTGATACCACTTGTTAGAAAAACAGGATCGTGGAGCAATACAATAAAACAAATGTGGAAACAAAACACAAAAGATACACAATACAATAGAGACACAGATTTACGTGGTTCACCCAGTGTGGGTTACGTCCACCAGAGAAATTTCTAGGTCCTTCCTTTATTATTATCCAGCATATGAAGGGATACAACCTACAACAAACTCGCTGTAACTTCCTCTTCTTTCTCTCACATACTCCTATCTCAGAACACAATATTCACCATCAACCATAGCTGCAATATATTTCCCTCATAAAAGAGGGTTGCCTTCTAGGGAAAAAAACCCTAACATAATCTCTACCATTAGATCTGCGACCTTATAATGAACGGTCCAGATTTACATTGAAATTACAATATACATTTACAAGGCAATTTTTCCTTCGGGGGCCCACTTTCCCCCAGACCCCCCAGCCGGGGGGATAGCTCCCCCGAACCCCACAGAGGGGGTACCCCCCCTCTGCACTCCCCCACGTGGAAGAGTGTACATACTTATGGGGTGTAAATACTTCATGGGGTATAAACACAGATGAAATCAAGGACCTCTGAATCAGGAAGATAATCAAGCTCCACAACCAACAGAGAGGATAAGACCGAGTGTTTTTCAACGTCGTAATATCAGGAGAGATAGTAGCCATTAGATCCAGAGGAGCGTGAGCCGTTGATTGGGTGCTCCGAAATATCAACATTTCAGGAGTCCGGAGAGTGGAAGAACTTGCTACCTAGAAGTCGTGAGTCATAAAATCCTGATTTCACAAGAAAAGGGATATAGACCATCGAATCGTGGGGGAGATCAGGGCCATTGATCTGGCATAAGCGGTCATTGCGGTTTTGAATTTTAGGAGAAGGAGAGAGGGTCACTTCACAAACCCCCTACATGAGAAGTCCTAACACACTTGAAGGTTGGGCCCCATGTCGCAGCCGAGGGCCCCATGTCGCAGCCGAGGGTCACATCAGTGAAGAATTTAAGGGAGGTGCTAGGTACCGTTTGGCCATTTTAGGGTTTCGAGAACCAAAGGATTCGAGGTGCCTCGCAAAGAAAGTCCTGAAATCATGAAATGAAACTCGCCTTTTGGCATTAAGTCTATGGTCACGCCAGTGTTCATGTGGAGTGGAGGCTCGCACCTAGTGCACGTTTGCATGGGTGGAGAATATAAAAGGATACCTATGGTTATATGTGTGAATGGTTCCATCGGGACCAAAGGAGCCATTACATCTTGGGAATTGGAAGATCCAAAGACCGGGAGGTCAGTAAACCCTATTGAGGTGGGGGTCTGTGTCAATACCTCCATCAATGGATCTTGTCATCCAGTGGAGTCTTTGACTCACATTTGAATATTGATTAGAGTCACCAGGTGGAAATGTACATCCTTCTTGTGTGTGAATTTTGTCAGGGAAAATGCAAATTTCGTTCCCTGACAACAGCGTTAGAATGTTAGCACTCTGTAAATTTGTTCAATTGATAAAAAAAAATGACAAAGGTAACCTACAAAACAAATTTATAGATGGGTACTAGCCTTCTCATCTTAGAGAGGGCTCTCTCCTATCACTTTCTATTTCTTTGGAAATCAATGGCTAGGTTTTGTTGTTTGAGGAGTTTTTCATAATTTTGTTGGCAAGGAAGGGTAGGGACACTTAGGGATATGGAGTCCAACTTATGAAAACAAATGGAAGCACTGACTAGTTGGTAAAACTCTCCAAAGGATAAAGGCTAAATGACGTGATAAATCTAAGTTACAAATTGAAATTTGCAGAGTGTAGGAAGAAAGGAGAAAACAAGTAACTGGATCAACGAATTAATGAAATGAATTCTGAATTAGTTAGGAAGAACTTAACATAGTTTAAATTGCTTGATCCAAGAGCATCACAAGATGAATTCTGGGCCTTTAAACTATCCAATTTAAATAGAATACAGTGTAAATGGAATCGGAAATACATGAAATACATACAAAGAGAGAAGAAAAAACTCAAACCACCACCATTAGAATCTTTTCATGGAAACTTCAATACTTCTGCATGTGTATTCTATTCATCTTCAAAAAATTACATTCAAGATTCAATAGATATAATTTTTCCCTTGCACTTCTTCTAACTCATAATACATTTGGGGTTCCTAATATTTATAAAAGTTGATTTCCTTTGGTTTAAAACCAATTATAGTGATTACAAAGAAACATTTCGGTTTCTGAAACTAATTACAATGATTAAAATGAAATGCTTCGGTTAGGAAACCAATTACAATGATTAGCAAGAAAGGTTTCTTAATCTAGATTTTGGCTTCTCTGGCATTTTAGTCCCTCTCTTCATCCTCTGACTCTATCTTGACCTTTCGTGTGATTTGTTGTTTTTCCTTGTCCTCTAAACCTCACTTTCCAGGCCCTGGAAAACTACATTTGGCCTTACCTAGCCGAATTTGTCTCCTTCAATTGTAGTTAGGAAATGATCTATCTCAGATATAATTTTCTTCTTGAAAACAAGTGGAACTGGAAAGATGAGTTAGTGTATTGTTGATTTCCAGTTGAAAAATGGTGGTTGCGCCAAGGTTTTAACAATCCAGTATTTGAAGTAATAATAAAATAAACAAAAAACTTCCCTTTTATACTTCCCCTCTTTTCGAGGGCATGAGAAAGAGGTTTGGGGCAACTTTCTTTTCACCCCGAAATGAGACTAGTGGCACCACGTAGCCCCGAACAAAAACCACTGTTTAAATTTCGGCCCACCTTCCAAAATTAACCTCCACGCAGTTTCTCCCCCCGAAATCATCCTCAATCATCGATATTCAGAGCTCATGATCCACTTAGTGCTCTTGCTAGTTTTATCCTTTCTCTGCTAGATTTATCCCCTTTCCTAATTTGTCAAGCTTCCAAATAGGTTTATCTTTCTGATAGATTCTAAAATCTTGATTTCACACAAAAAAAATTATCATGTGATAACAGGTACTAAAGTACTTCTAAGGAAAAGAAAGAAAAAGTAAAGACTCATTAATTACTAGGCCAAAATTATTAAGTAAATTATTTAGCTAAGTGAAATGATGTTTACAAGGATTAGTAATTAGTGAATATTAATTATTCCTAATATGGTTTAAGTAATTGGATACCAAAGAGTGGTATTCTAAGAAATATTAATTAATAATTTTAATTGGTTCATAGGAGAGGGACAATTGTCATTCTCTGGTTGAGTGAGATTAATCTCCCTACGATGACAGGGAGAGATATGTTGGTTCCATGTGTCGAGGGGATATTGGGCCACATGTTACATCAAGAGATAGGTGCACTATGATAGTGGTGACCTAGGTATTAAACTAAACTCAATATAAAAAATTAATTATCGTGGGTCCCACTTAGCAAATAGAGAGAGAAGGACAAGTTGATGTTGACTAAGAGAACCCATGTGATGACACATGCCAATATTCAATTGGTTGACGATTTGAGTGGGGTCCAGTAGGAATGGTAAACCTTAGGCACCAAATGTATCCTAATTGTTGGTCAATAGACCTTATGTGCATTGAGACCGTCCATCGAGGCAAATGGAATATTCCTTAATACCTTGGGTTTAGAGTAGCATGATTGCACAAACTGCTCAAACTCTGAATGGATTGTATCAATAGGGCATACTCTTCGATAGCATATTCATCATAGGGGAGTGAAGAGTATGTTAGGAGAATTTCCAAGTGACGATGGTTGCAGGCCTAGATGGACAAAAGTTCCACCATGGAAGACGAGGCTAGTGCCATGTCAGGACCAGAGTGTCACCACGTCAATTGACATAGACACTGAGATGTCTTGAAGATTCCACATGGAAGTAATAGATTTGTTTCTTATGTAAAACCTAGAAATTTGGAAGTTCATAACTCTCTTTATATATCTTAGTTCTAAGAGAGCTTACCATCATTGGAAATTTCTTGACATGCATAAGATGATGGAGCTGTAATAGAGAAACGTTAATATCGTTAGAAGAAGCCAAAATTTAATACCCCATCTCGTAATAGGTACTTAATGGTTTGGGTGTGTGGAATAGTGGTATTAAAAAACACAACAACACTTGGCCTTCTTGGGCTCATGAAAGAGTTGAATAAATTCTAGTAGAGATATTTTAAGAGGGAGGGTACCTTACCCTACCCTATTCGTAAAAGCTTATTGAAATTTACTAATGAAAGGAGGAATGAAAAATTTTGTTGTTTTTACATGTTTAAATATGTATTGAATGTTGTTATTATATGATAAATGTTTTAGCTTAGCTCACCTCACAAAATTACCTATGTTGTTTATAAATTAGTGGATAATCAACTAATAGAAAATTTTGTTATCAGAACATAAATGGTCAATGGACAACAATAAAAACTATGACATAAATAATGGTGACACACCATGAGATGGGAGAGATCTCCCATAACATAGAAGATGATTCTGATAAAAGGAGAGTGATGGAAACCCCTTCGTATTTGGCTGAAACTGTAAGAAGCCTCATGGAAGAATTACAAAGTTTTAAAGTAGCCAATGAGAGGCTAAAAAAAATAAAAAAAACTGAAATCAATTCAATTTTATTTCAAATACTATCATACATATAGAGGAAGATACAACATGGACCAACAAACAGTAATGTGGGTAGACATCAGAATAAGAAAACCAAAGTTCCACCTGAGATACAAAACCATGACCCTAAAAATAACAACAAAAGGAGAACAACCTCGAAGAAGGCCCAACATGGAGCCAAGAGGCATGCTAATGTCAAGGATTCATATGAAGAATCCTCTAGTGAGGGAAATAACAACTCCAAGGAACTATCTAGCAGTGAGACTAGTTCTCACTCTCATAGGAGAAGAAAGAGGAGGAAACATTCAAAGAGACATGACCTTGGAGAGTTTAAGAAATCCAAACCACCCACGTTTAATGTAGAAATGGAAAAGGGGGAAGATGTATAAGTTTGGATGCTTGGATTAAATACGTACTTCAGAATCCATGACTACTCTGAAAACTTAAAGGCCTAAATAGCCATTTTCAACTTGAATGGAAAGGCCTCCATTTGGTGGGAGGACCCTAGGAATATGAAAGGAATTCATGAGAAGGAGTTGTCATGGAAACAATTTGAGAAATACTTTAAGAATAAGTACCTATATGAAAGGTACTATGATGAAAATACCAAGGAGTTTTATTGACTCAAGCTAGGGAATCTCACCATACATGAATATATCAAAACATTTCTTCAGCTGATGAGGTATGTTCCCTACATAAAGGATGGAAATTTAAAGATGCAATGATTCATTAGTGGGTTTCCTCAGTCCTTATGAGAAAGAATTGAGTTTTATGAACCTAAGACTTTAGAATACACTATTTGGAAGGAAAGGTATCACTATGAGTGATTCAAGAACAAGGAAGAACATCAAAAAGACTTGAAGAAGAAAAGTAATTTGATAGTCAAGAAGAAGGGGTTTAAATACTCAAAATTTAAAAGTCATGGGAAAACATATAAGATGATTTTTCCCACTAAGAGCATTTATCAACAAAAATTTCCATCTCGAAATGGAAATAAACCCTTTGGATCAACCCCAAGAAAGACTAATAATACAAAGAGAGAACCATTGAAATGTTGGGGGTGTGGAGAAGAAAATTTGTCGAGGGAATTCCCACATAGATAGCAGGACATTAGAAGGGTCTACAACATATAATAATATACCATAGTCAATGATTTGGCTAGGATCATGCCACAAACTTATGCAACCCTGGATAATAGACAGGATAACCACCAAGCTTCAGTGGTGGATATAGAAGGTATGATTATCAACCATATTGTTTCCATTTTAATTTATCTTGGCTCTAATTTGATTTATGTTTCCCCTCTAAATGTTGACAAATGTAAACTGTAGCAAGTAAAACATGCTAAGCCATGGCCGGTACAACTAGCCACTAGAAAAAAAAGAAAGGTAACATAATTCATACCATCCTACCAATTCATTATGAATGGGATGTCCACCCAAAAAACTCTAAACATACTCCCTTTAGGATATTATGACATGTTGATTGGCATGGATTGATTGGCTTCCCATAAATCCAAGTTTGACTTTTACAATAAAACATTAGAGTATGAATATGAGGAAGGGAAGAAAAGGACACTATAGGGAATTCAAAATCCTATCTCATTGAGACAAATACCATCCCTTCAAGTTAATAAGTATTGTAGAAAAGGATGTCCTTTGTATGCAATACAAGTAATGAAATATGTTGAGGATAGTAAACCAAGCCTTGAGGATAGTAAACCAAGCCTAGGATGTGTTTATAGAAGAGGTACCAGGTCTACCTCCAAAAGGAGACATTGATTTCTCAATAGAACTGTCACACACCTGATCCCTAAGTACCTATTTAAGGGGTGGTGCATAAAATTTCTCACTTTTCTCAATCACCTCGAATCCATGTGACTAGGATTACATTGTTTTCGATTCGAAGAGGGATTTCCAACGACTATAAATTTGTCCAGATCCAAGATCTGGACTGAAATTTGTGGTCCTTCAAAGTTCTTTAGGCCTTTACCAACTAGGGTCATTATTCTCCATATGGAATCCACATGGCTCCCTGTCACCTAGCATGCCGTGTGATCATAACATACAAATACTTTTCTAACCAGAGGTTGATGCTTTTCTACCTCTTATTGGCCTATTAATTTAATTAAAAATTATTTAATTATATTCTAATATGACTAAATATATCAAAGGAGAGCTTAGGAATATTAAGTTCAATAAATTCCTAGTCTCTGGTCTTCAATGAATATTCCTCATACATATTTTATGAATAACCCAAATCTCCTAAATGTCGAAGTTTTGGAGAGGGTCCTACTTGTTTTAATTACTTTTTATAATATAGGTAACTAGGAGATAGGTCTGGGCCTTCACCATTCTTTTACTTATTCATTCTATTACTCCAAATGTCCGGAGTCTCAGAGTCCTAGAGCTATAGAATACTAATCTCCTAAATGGTCCACACTTGCACGTGGGTGTGCATTAAATGATGGAATAGGGAAAAGTAGGTCCGAGCCTTCGGCCATTCCAGCATCCCAGTTGTCCCGAAGTCACAAACTCCAGAGTCCTGAGGGGTTTTTGAACTTATTAAAAGGTTAACCATGGATGTAATTAATCTCATTTAACAAGTATTCCCTCCATCCTTCGGGCCAAGGCCTAGGTTACTTTCCACCACAAACTCGCCATGTTTCTAAGTCTCAGATTCCCATCTACTATTAGATCAAGCAACCATGATTCAGGAAGAATAAATTTGGCATAAGACAAGGATGACACATAGCCCACTCGACTAGTGACACATGTCAAGTTCCATTTGATACGTCAGGTTTGTGAAGATCATGAATCAAGGTGACACTTAGAAAACCTACTGTGGGTCCACATCACCCTAGGCGACATCAACATTCCATGTCACTCCGGCCTTCAGTGCCTCAACCCCCTTTCTTTGCTCACAAATCCTCTTGAGTCCCAAAAACCAAAAATATTGGCTCATGGCTCTGACCTTAAACCCTTTTTGAGCTTGTGTCTTAGCACTCCAAACACCTGGAGTTCTGAACTCCTGAACTCTTGGAGTGGGTCCCTCTTGCATATGTGGTGTTCTTTCATGGGTAACCCTATTATCATCTTCCCTCTGGAAGACATGTGGTGATGATGCTACCTTGGAACGTGGTATTGTTATCTTCAACCCCATACCATATATGATGAGTCAACAAGGCATGTGTTTTAGCCATGGGATGACACGCAATGACCTGATCACATGGTTAAGACTTCCATCGTGCAGATTGGGCACATCAGGTGATGACGTGACTACGATGTTTGGGCTTCGGGAAAATTCCATACTTTGTGCCTTATGTTTCCCATAGTGATACTACTTCAGAGTACTTGCATTGTCATCCCACTTAGTTGATTTAATGGTTGAGAATGAATCCCGACAGTTCCTCAGATCGACGACTCATGTTTCCTCATTACCGAAGCTGATTGGGGTTTAAGAAGGGGATGAATCCCATGATAACGGGTAAATGACCACTAGTTTTCGATCAAACTTCAAGTTACCGGCTCAACGATCTTCCTCCAATGCATTTAGTACATTGCAATGTTCATTTACCCCATATCTCTAGAGTCTCAAAGTCCCGAAGCCTGAATAAATTATCTCCTTTGGGCATGGTACTAGGTTCCAGCATACGGGTCACATGAGACTCAACAAGCCTCGAGAGCTACACTCCCAAATAATGCCCAGGATTTGGTTAATCCAATTTACTTGAGCCCGTGGTATCTTGGAGAAAATGGTTTGAAGGAAATTCCTTCCTCCTATAGAGCTCAAAATATGTAGCAAGGAAGGAAAATATCGATGGATTGACGAGTTTAGGACAATCCGGTAGAGACTGTCCCAACTCTAGCTCTATGAATTCGATTCCTAGGTCATTCCATTGGGGATATTAGTGCATATATAGGGTCAAACATAGGCCAACTTTCCTTCTTCTGCAATTCCTTTTGAAAACCCTTTCTTCACAGGTTTTCTTTACTAAATATGATGAAACAAGAATCCATTGATAGAATATGAGATTTAATTTCTAATTCAAACTTCTCAGATCATTTTTCCATAAGATCCACAAACTCTATCATTAAACGAGATGAGAAATCATGCCATCATCTAGTTCAGGAATTACATATTACAAAAAAATAGTCAAGGTAAAATAAAACTCAAAGTCACACTTATCTGAAACTATGGAAGATAGTTGGAAATTGATTGTGGGTGTTCTCATTTCCACCCACCCATAGGATCATATTCATTCACTTTTATCATTCTATCCATCCTCTTTCCAATCCATGATATCACTATGGGAATCTCTTTGTGTTTCTCAAGTCTTATGCGAATTCTTGGAGATCTTCTCTCTGTCATATCCTCTATGAGGTTTATCAGATGCTTCCTCAGCATCAAGATAATGACCTTCATCTCTGAGAGATCCTCTTTCTGGTTCTCTCCTATAACCAAGACAACGTAATCTCTTAGTTCTTATTCTCCATTGTAGAGCCTCATGATCCCTTTTTCTTCATCGCTCCTTTTTTTCTTCTTTGTCCCTTTCTTTCCTTACAAAACAAGATTTTGTGGGTTGGATCCCCAAATTTGTGAGTCAGATTAGAAGTTTCTTCATGGGTACTCTGCCCTTTCTTTCATTAATTTATGAAGATTACTTTCAACTACCAAATTGACTAGTAAAATGAATTGTCTATGCCAAAGGACAATCTTCGGTTTTGAACATTTTTAATTCAGCAGAGTATTTCCTGGAAAGGATCATCTCAAATAGTCATGCTTTCCCTCACCATTCTCTCTCATGGCATTGTAACCTATACTTACAACCCTCTGTACATGTTTCCTCACTCTTTCCTCTAGTGATAGCATGGTTAGTACTTCAAGGCTTCACCCTCACAGTCAGTTATTGAAAATTTAAGCAATAATACTTTTACATTGTTCACATTCCATATCATGGTAATCATAATTAATTATTAATTACAAGCTGGGGAAAACAAGGGTATTACAATCCCCTCCCCCTTCAAAGGAACATCATCCTCGATGTTCTTTCTCAACAACAACTGCCATGTATTTTTCATCCAAATGCTCCAACATTACCTTCTTCTTTTCCCTCATAGTATGGTTCCTTCCATACCCTTTTCCTTAGTCATGTGCCTTCAATAATTTTGGACAACAAGCATGTTAGTCACAATTTCTTTCAAAAACATCTTACTGTTGTTCAAAATTCAAGAGGAAAACATTTTCATAATCCATCACAATACTTATCCGTGCAATTCATGGATCTACATCCATATGGATATCCTATCTCACGTTTTTTCCTTGACATACCCATTGTATGCATGATCCCAATCAATGGTTTATAAGAATTATCAAAGTATCCTCTTACTTGCGATCACTCACCCTCCAGGCCCAGGCTCAGGCATCCCCTTCTCTACTACAGTCTGTCAGGTGATCCATCTTGCCTTTCCAAGGATTTATTGCAAAACAAGATTTATAAAGACTTCAGCGAGCCTTACAACCAAGGAGTCCCTCGGAGTTTCTCTACCGAGGCGTCCCTCCGTTTTATGTTACCACAACACAACATATTCTAGGGAAATCATGGCTTACAACAAGGTTCTCATGTCTCAGGAATAGCCTCTTTCATGATTTCCATCTTTTGATTTCCATCTCATATGTATCACAAGTATACATAAATTATGATATATTGTCATTAATTTCAAATTCATAATTTTACATGCAAATCTGTCACCCACAGATTTCCAAATTCCACATTTTATTTTCATATCTATTCCGCACAGGAAACAGATTCACAAGTACGGTATTTTTCTTCCCATAATAGTTTGCCTCAATAGGAAATTGGTCTTCCTTATGGGCTTACAACACTTCCATATCCAATACCCATTTCTTCCCGCAACTTCAACATTCCTCAACCAAACAAATTGTTAGTTTTCATGCACATTGTATTTTCAAAACTACACATGCTAACAGTCCAAGTCATTTTCATCTATTCAAGGGTACAAAGTAAAATTAAATATCATTATTTACGGATGCATCCTTTCAACATACCAAATTTTACATATGCAATTCAAATATCAAATGACTTTAATCAATTTTCCAATATTCATGGCCACGGTCATACCCAATCTACCCTTACATTGGGTTCACATTTTCCACACTTGTGATAAGCACTTTATCATGGTGTGTTGGGGTTCAACCAACCTCTTCACCATAAGGTTTAATCATTCTCATTCACTCTTATAGCAGGACCATGCTTCCTACTACAGAATGATCATGATCCCAAATCAACACATATGAAACTAAACATTTCTCTTGAATTCAACCAATAATTCTTCCTTCATTAGTAACCAGAGTTCCAACACTCATGGCCACCCGAATTTTATTTCCTTTAACAACTACATAATTCAAGTGGAGTAGTGGAATGTCCTCCTTCCTCAATGGAAAATCCATTTTCTTCACTCTTATGCCAACATTCATTTCCTCAATGCATTCCATGCAATTTGCTAACTACGAGCACCTTTATTCCCAATCTCCCTAGATTGGTCATTGTACCCATGGTACTACCGATTCATTAATTTTATTTCAAGATTCCAATCATCCTTGGATATTATAGATTCCTTTTATATAACCCATACCCTACTTGGATATCAAGGGAACACAACAATTACTCAAAATTATCTTCATACCATGTAGATAATAAAATATTTTCAGAAGGGATTCTTACCAAATCCATTTACATTCCCATGTCATATGCATATCAGATATTTTATACCTATTCTGGCTGTTAGAACCCTCTTTGACATTACCTTATTAGTGTTTCTTTATGGAGGATTTTTAAAGTCCCTTTAGCATCTTTCAACAAAAACCTTCTCGTATCCATCCTCTACTTAAGGTTGTGCATCACTTGTAATTGTCTTTCCTAACAACTCCAATTTCTCTCTACACATGACATTCATCACAAATATATTAATTATCATGTAAAAGAAAAACACATGTATCATAACATTCAAGTCAATGAAACATTTTCAGATATATCCTAGAATATTTTTATGCACTTCATCACATTATCCTTAATGTTTTCATGAGTGCGCCACAACCAATTATCATTTGTTTCTACAGTCATACAACCATCATCATTATGGTGTCAAAACATTTAATTTCATCAACACACTAGTTTATCATCCCAGAGAAAACATACTATACAACAAGAAAGGAGTTAAGGGCTCTTCCATTTTCCAACTCCTCCTACATAGCTTGGGACTTTGAGTCTAGTTGAGTTATTCCAAGGCCTCATTTACTTTACTTATCACATCTTAACCAAGCCTATTCATTTAAACATACACATTTAATTATTTTCCTTTTTCCAACTGTACTCATTTCCACAACTTCTAGTCTAAGGATTACAACTTTGTTAAACAATTCAAAGTTTGTTTTTTTAGGGTGAGAAAATTATTCCTCCTTTTCTCCTTTTTTGCTTATGAAATCTACTCCCTTCTAGGATCTTCTTGATCTTTTCCTTGAGATGCCTTGGTTAGGCTAACCCTAACCCTTTGGGATACATCAACATGCTCCAATGCCAAACTTTTGTTCATAATGAATCGTGAACCTATGCATTATGCACATTACCATTCAGTTATTAGAATGGTAAAATTTCATTTTTTAGCCTTCCCTTATTGCATTTATTTTTTTAAATGCAATCCAAGATTCTTATATATATATAGATATATATAGTCTTACAACTCACTTCTCAATTTTCAATAGTCATTATGGTTGTGACTCTATTCTCCTAACAGAGTCTTTACAAAGTTCCTCCATAGGGAACTCCTTCAACATGCAACTTCCTTATTGCATATCCATCATTATTGGTTATGTCCTCAACCTTGATTCAAATTCAACTTTATCTTTTAATTTGTTTACCAAATATTCCACAATGAATATAAACATGCATTCCTATGATGTATTCCAAACACATATTGAAAGCATGTCCTTTATGTTATCATCTTTCCTTCAGGTTGTGCTTCCATGCACTTAATCACATGATTTAGCATGTTGTGTGTGTTCCCACCATTGGAATCCTTTACAATTTCATTTCCATATCGATTGAAAATTATTTAGTTCATGATTGTTCACAATCATGTACATGTGGTCCTCAAAATCATATTTATGTTTTCTTTTACTATGACAACAGAGCATCCCTGCTCAATTACTTCTTCCTTAGTTTATACTATCCTTTCTTAAGGGAATGGATCATATTCCCCTTAATCTATCATTCAGAACAAAGCTTTCATGACTCTTCAAAATGGAGCTAGCCATGCATCCATGATATTCATTCAATCTTTGCGAGTGAAATTATTGCCTTATATTTCATTGATTTAGGAAGTCATGTAGTGCCTTTAGTATACATATACTCTTACATAATACATGTGCATTTATTTCACATTTAATATCATTCATTCATATATGTTGGGTCTTTACACTGGTCTTAATACTGGGAGACCTTATAACACATTCATTCCATTCATTCAAGCATATACAAACATAGATAAACATTCATCATGGAATCTCATTGCTTGCACATTTTCCATGTCGTTCATACACATGGACATATCAAGATTGCAAATCCTTCTCCCAGATATCATACTACCATTTTTATGACAAGTCTCATAGAGATACCTAACATTGATCTTCTCTCTCTGTTGAGAGTTTACAGTCATTCACATGACACCTACATGGAAAGTTTAATAGACATACACATAGCTATGTCTCCCTTTACATATGAAAAAAACCATAAATAAGGCATTCTTGCCTATGTTATTATAAAATTATTCAACAACCCATACATACTATCTGGGCAATTCCAACAATGCTCAGGAAAACAAGACAACTTATCAAGCTTCTTTTTCATGCCTCGAACCATTCTTGGTTAACATGCCTTTTTATCAAGGGAATCCTTTCCAAGATTACCTCTCCCTACTACTTGAGCATACCAAGCCATAGGTTATATGGCTACCATCCACCACTGGTTGTCAATCTAACCCATTTTTCATTTAGAAGTTTCCCAACACTTTCTTTGCCACATTCAAGACCAATCATTTCATTAACCATTTTACCTCATTTATAATGAATTTTTAATGTCTAATAATAGTTGGACTATTTCCTTAAATCCAAAACACAATTTCGAAGTTTGTTACTTACTAAGTATTTTAATACATAACTCCAAAGAATATTTATATTATAATTAGTCTTGGGAAGAAATTCCATCTCTTTCTTTTTAAATTTTTGTAGAGAACCTAGTTGTTTCTGTCTATTCTCATTAAAACTAGAACATAGGTTGTAAATGTAAATCGAACTTAACCATTACACCCATAATTCTTCCTTTTGTTCAACAATATCTAGGGATAGAGGTCACTCTCCCCCTCCCACAGGAATTCTGGAAGATTTGTTTTCTATCCACGAAGCAAGGGAGGTTGTGGTGATTGCTCACTTAATCACTCAGTATTTCTATAGCTTTGTTTATCAACTTGATTAGAAATTTTTTTTCCCAATAATTCATGTATCCAGAAACAAAATTTGTTTCTCAGTTCCCTTCAGAACTAGAGAGTTGCACATGCTTTCCATTTTTATTTATGCTTCCATAGTCAGATCATAACTAACAATATGATCTATCATATCACCATATTTTACATCCAATGACAGACTATACTAAGATTATGTGCAAGTTATATGTATGCTCTATCTTTGCGATATGCATTTTAGCATGTCTTTGTGCACCAAGCATTGTAACCATGTATGCATTGCATATGAGTTCCACTTACTTACCTCTTGAATTTTTATACATAGACACTCCCTTAAGTCAATTTGGATATAAACTCCCTTGGAACAACCATGAGATTTTGAACTTGCTCATGTCACTTCACTTCTCCCATCAAGGTTATTCTTAGTCCATATGACTCCTTCTTACTTCTTTATAAAAATGGGATTGGTTTTTGGTTATGAAAATTGATGTAATATGGCCTCACATACCTCCATAAGGCCTATATACATGGAGTATTGTACTTTCAATACCAAATCCTTCATTTAAGCAACAATTTTCATTACCAAGGCTTAATAGGCCCGCATTTGTAGGAAACCTTGCAACTTATTCGGTTCATTCACATCCAAGTCTTGACATTAGTGCCTATAATCATAATCCCACTCCTATAGGGGTGGATATCATTCCCCCAAAGAAAAAATATAATTCCTCTACTGCAATCCAGCAAGGTTCGATTATTTTTTTGAGTAAATTCTTGAAAAAATGTCAATCTACAATCCTTCTCCTGAAGGAGATTATGTAGATAATATCCTTGTGGGAGTAAACACTTCCAATAGGATCATCTTAGCCTTGGTAAAATAGTCCCATATATCTATTCTCCAGCCCATCTAGACCTAATGTTTTATTCATGCTCTACTAGATAGGGTAGGGTAGGGTTCCCTCCCCTTTAAATCTTTCTAAAAAATAAAAATCATTAGACTCTTTCATGAGCCCAAGAAGGCCAAGCATTGTTTCCCTCTTTGATACCACTCTATCACACATCTGACCCTTAAGTACCTGTTTAAGGTATGGGGCATACAATTTCTCTCTTTGATTAATCACCTTGAATCCCCGTGACTAGGATTACATCGTTTTCTATTAGATGGTGGCTTTCCAACGACTATAAATTTGTCCATATACGAGATCTGGACCAAAAGTTAGGTTCCTTAAAATTTGTTTCGTCATTTATTGACCAGGGTCTTTCTTCACCATGTGGAATCCACATGGCTACCTGTCACCCAACATGCCACACCGTCATAGCATACAAAGACCTGCCTAACCAGAGGTTGATTCTTTTCTAGCTCTTATTGGCCTATTAATTTAATTAAACATTATTTAATTGTATTATAATATGACTAAATATATCAAAGGAGTGCCTAGGAATATCAAGTTCAAGAAATTCCTAGGCTCTGGTATTCAACAAAGATTCCCCATCCGACTTTTATGAATATATCAAACTATTCCGAATGTCAGAGTTTTAGAGAGGGTCCCACTTATTTTAATTACTTCTTATAACATAGGGAAGTGAGGGATAGGTCTGGTCCTTTGCCCCTTTTTTAGTTATTCATTCTAATACTCCAAACGTCCAGAGTCCCGAAGCTTCAGAATCCTAATATCCTAAAGGGTCCACACTTGTATGTGGTTGCACATTAAATGATGGAATAGGGATAGGTAGGTTTGATCCTTTTGTCATTCCATCCCAAGTATTGCAGCATCCCAGTTGTCTTGAAGTTCCGAAATCCAGAGTCCAGAAGGGGTTTTGAACTTATTAAAAGGTTAACCATGGTCATAATTAATCTCATTTAACAAGTAATCCTTTCAGCCTTCGGGTCAAGGCCTAGGTTAATTTCCACTGCGAACTCCTGAAGTTTCGAAGTCCTATATTCCCATTGACCATTAGATCAAGAAACCATGATCCAAGAGGAACACATTTGGTGGAAGACAACGATGAAACATGGCTCAATCCACTGGTGACATGTTTCAAGGTCCATATGACATGTAAGGTTTGTGAAGGTCATGAATCAGAGTGACACGTAGAAAAACTACTATGGGTCCAAGTCACCCTAGCTAACATCAACATGCTATGTCACTCTAGCCTTTGACGCTTCAACCCCATTTCTCTTCTCGTAAATCCTCTGGAGTCATGAAACCCCAGAATCTTGCCATGTGTCTCCGACCTTCGGCAATTTTTGAGATTGTGTCTTAGCACTCCAAACACCTAGAATTCAGAAGTCTTGGAATCCCAGAGTGGGTCCCTCATGCATACATGGAATTCTTTCATGAGTAACCATGTTACCATCTATCCCCTGGCAGAAACATGGCGATGATTCCACCTTGACATGTGGTAGATTTTTCTCTAACCACATAGCATATATGATGAGTCAGCAAGACACATGACTTATCCATGGGATGACACGTGACGACTTGATCACGTGGTCAGACTTCCACCGTACACATTGGGAATGTCACTTGCTGATGTCACTTTGGCCTTCAACCTTCGGGAAAACTCCACACTTTGTGCCTTACATTTCCCAGGGTGAGACTACATTATATTACTTATGTTTTCCTCCCACTTAGTTGATCGAAAAGTTGATAATGAATCCCAACAGATCCTCAGATCAACGACTCATCTTGCCTCATGAACAAGAAGTTGATCAGGGTTTAACAAGGGGATGAATTCCATGATAATGGGTAAATGAACACCAGATTTCGATCAATTTTCAAGTTACTGGGTAGAAATTTATCCTTCGACACATTTACAACATTGCAATGTTCATTCAACCTGGAGCTCCGGACTCTCGGATTCCCAAAGGCTGAATAACTTATCCCCTTTGGGCATGGCATTGGGTTTCGAAATACAGGTCACATGGGACTCGCCAAGACCCAAGAGATAGAATCTTAAATCATGCTCGAGCTTCATTTAAGCCCGTGGAATTTATCCCATGGTCACTTGGAGAAAATGGTTTGAAGGAAACTCCTTCCTCCTATAGAGATCGAAATCTATAGCAAGGAAGGAAAATATTGATGGATTGACGAGTTTGGGACCATCCTGTAGAGTCCTTCCCGACTCTATCTCTATGGATTCAATCCCTGGGTCAGTCCATTGGGGAAATTAGTGCATATACAAAGTCAAACATAGGCCAACTCCCCTTCTTCCCCAATTCATATTGAAAACCCTTTATTCATAGGTTTCCTTTACTAAATATGATTAAACAAGAAGTCATTGACAAAATGTGAGATTTAATTTATACTTCAAAATTCTCATACTATTATTCCATTAGAGCCACAAAGTCTACCATTCAATGAGATAAGCAAGCATTCCACCATCTATTTTAGGAATTATACATTACAACAAAATAGTCAAGGTATAATAAAATTGAAAGTCACACTTATCTAAAACTTTGGAAGTTAATTGGAAACTAATCGTGGGCATTCTCCTTTCCACCCAACCATAGGCTCAGATGCATTCACTTTTATCATTCATACCAACCCCCTTCTAAACCATGATATCACTAGGGGAATCTCTTTGTTTTCCTCAGGACTTCTACAAATTATTAGATATCCTCTCTCTATCATAGCCTCTGCAACGTTTATCAAATCCTTCCTCAGCATAAAGCTCGCAACCTTCATCTCTGATTGATCCTCTTTCTGGTTCTCTCATGTAACTAGAACATCTTAATATCTCAATTATTCTTCTCCACTGGAGAGCCTCATTCCCCATTTCTCCCCGTCGCTCCTTTTTTTCTTCTCTGTCCCTTCTTTCCTTAAACAAAAAAAATATATTGTTAGGATCCCCAAATTCATGAGTCAGATCAGAATTTTCTTTTATGGGTACTCTACCCATTCGTTCATTAATTTCTGAAGAGTACTTTCAACTACAAACTTGATTGGTAGAATGAATTTTCTAGGACATAGGACAATCTTGGGTTTTGAACCATTTTAATTCAACAAAGTATTTCCTGAAATGGGTCATCTCAACCAATTTTGTTTTCCCTCACCATTCCCTCTCATGGAATTATAACATGTACTATAAAACCTCTCTATAGGTTTCCTCACTCTTTCCTCTAGTGATATCATGGCTATTACTTCAAGGCTTCACTCCCAGACTCTATTATTGACAATTTGAACAATAATACATTTACATTGGTCACATTCCATATCATGGTAATCATAAGTAATGACTAATTACAAGATGGGGAAAACAAGGGTATTACAAGAACTAGTACCTAGAGCCATACCAATGTCTAGAGAACAATATAGAATGAGTACACTAGATCTAATTGAGCTCAAACTACAGTTCAAAGAGATGTTGGAAAAGGGTTACATATAACCTAGTTTGTCTCCTTGCGGATTGTTGGAGAAGGAATTTTTGGGGTTCAACGCAACAAAGAATGAAAATAGTTAAGAAATGGATCAAAGGAAGCAACGCGCCAAACATTAAGGAAGATAAATGCAGATTCAAGTAAGGAACGGGTGGATCGAAGACCAACTGCGTGGAAGGTAGTTAGAATACGGACAAGTTGATTCCACTTAGAATTAGGGTTTTGATCTCATTGTAATGACTTATTATCCCACTTGTAGTATAAATAGAAGATGCATGAGTTAGATAGGAGTTTGTTGTTGTTGTTGTTGTTGGATTTCTAACTTATGTATGTCGAGAAACATATTGGATTTTTGAGTCGCAGTGTTAGTTTTTTTGGAGCTATAGAGCTCAAATGTTGTCATTCTGGAGATTCATGAAGTATAATTGAGGGTTAGGTCGCAAGCCGTGGAGCTTGGTATGATACTTCTATGCCTCACACCACTACATTTATGTGCATTCTAAATGCACCATTCTGATGTAACACGTGCAACGCAAGACTTTTGATGAAGAATAATAAATAAGTAGAATATATTTGTGGATGTAGCCCAAAGGGTGAAGCATGGTAAAATCATGTGTTTTGATGTGTTGCATTATGTTTTTGTTTTTTATGAAATTATGAATGAATGACAAATGGTTAGACTAGTATTTTGTAGCATGTAGTACTAATAACATAGAATGGAATAACTATTAGATCTAGATAATATGATTCATGTTAAAGTAGAAGAAGTAGAACATCAACAACCCCTTCCATGATTGAAAACACTTGAGTCATGCAATCCACCATAATCCATCTTGGGTGAGACTGTATTGTGCACTCTGTGTACAATGTTTTCTTTTGTTTTACCAAAGAGGCCGATGGTTTATAGGGTTTTGTTGGAGGAACTAAGGTAGAAACCGGGTCAGCCCATACATCCAACAAATGGTTCCGTTGTCGAGACATAACTCAGAAGAAAATTTAGGGGGGGATTTAATGAAGTGAATGAAATGGTAGAAATAGATTTTCAGGCTATGGAATCCCACAAAACAAGAGTTTGAAATATGGTTGGATGCAAATTAGCAATAGTTTGTTCATAAAGATAACAAAAGCTTCAGGTATACACTGTGACAGTATTTATAGAGGTATGTGTTTATTGATTTGCATGAGGCATTTTTTCTGTTATTTTCCATAGTTTATGAGGTTGAAGGATACTCACCCCACAAATCATATTAGACTAATAGACTATAATATTGAGAATATTGCATGATTGGAAAGGTTTAATAATAAATTCATGTGCATAGTATATTTTTGGTTAGAAAGTATTATTGCAGGATTTATTACTGAGTTTGCAATAGATACAATGAATTCATATACTGTTGAAGAGAAGGATTTATTGAAGGGACAAAGAGGGAGGTACACTAGGTCACTTTACACATCGATTAAGATCTTATTTCATGATAAAGGCATGATGACCATAGAATCAAAAAACTATATCACTCTGTGAACATGGTGGAGCTGGGGGAAGCACTAAGGAAGATATGAGATATGGAAAAGGATTTGGAGAATATCTAGAAGAAGGGAGAAATGGACCCCATCATGATGGATGAGGAACAGACTAGGGACATATTGAGAAAAATAGGAGTGACACGTAGAGGATGACCCTACAGGTATAAGATCAATAGTAAGAAGAGGGTAGTAGCTAAGCGAGAGGTATTGGAAATTGATGAGGAAGAGGTAGAGTATCTCTATGAGATGGGGAATATTGAATAAATCTTACACATCACATATGAGAGGAAAACCAGAGGTCAAGGGTCTGACGTAGAATAAGGCTCTCCATTCCAGATCTGAACTAGTGTGGAACCCACAACCTTATGTGTGACTAAGATATATGAAGAAGAAAAAATGGTTAACCAGTAAGTGATTAGTGGTAGAATAATTTTTGGATGAGGGTCTAATTCAAGTGGAAGTATTTCAGAAAGTAGTAGTCAAGTTTCTACACTATGTAGATGTGGTAGCATAGAAAGCTTCAAAATGGTAGGACAAATATCCCACTATTAGGTTACCTGCGTTCCATGGAGAAGGGTCAGAGGACCCAGAGAAACATTTGTTTATATGTGAGAATATTTGGGAAGCCAAGCAGATTACAGATGAAGATACAAAAGTTGCATAGTTGGAAATCTCATTCAGAGACCGTGCATTGGATTGGTACATGGATCTCGCAGTAAATAACCCAACATGATCACCTAAAACTATCGTAGAGGTGAAAAGGAAATTAATCAATGAATTTCAGAAGCCAAGTTCATAGGATCAGTTCATGAATGAGATGATAGAGATTAAGAAGAAGCAAGAGAATCAATCTAGGAGGTTGATCAAAAGTTCAAAAGGTTAAAAGGTAATTTGAAGTTCCCTATTATTGATATGCAGCATAGACAATTTTTTTTAATTCTTTATTACCACACTTGAAGTATCCTTTAAGGAAGCAAAAATTTTAGATCCAGGATGAGGCTTTGCCGGTAGATTTTCAATTGGAGGAAAATCACTACAAGAATATAGATTTAGTTGTGGAAGAGTTGAGACAAAATTTTAAGAACTTGACATTTCAATTGAATTAAAATAAAGGTAAGGAGAAAAGGGAAGATGTTTGGTGTACATTATGCAAGACAAAAGGTCATCATAAGAATGAATGTCCACTATTTCTGTAGTACATAGGAGTGGTTATGCCAAATCTTTTATCATCAGGAGGACCATGGTGTGAGATATACAAGACACATGGACATGATCCCTATCATTGTCCCATGATGTAGAAGTATCATACAGTACCGAAGAATACATTTTGTAACTTTTGTAAGTTAGTTGGTCATGAAGACAAGGACTACAAAACCTTGGAGATAATGAAGGAGAGGACATAAAAACATTATAGGGTACAGACTGAATTAAAGAAAACACAACCTGCACAATAGCCATAGTATAATAAAGAACAACAATTTGGAGCACCACCACAATATAGTAATGCACAACCACAGTATAATCGGAAACCTCAGTACAATACACTACATGGAGATAATGAGGGTAACAGAGGAGGCTTTAGTGGAGGTGGTCATGGAGGAAGAGGATTTGGAGGAGGTCGAGGAATAGTAGTTTTTCATAACTGTCATAAACCTAGACACTATGAAATATATTGTCCATTTCCACCTGTGACATGTATGTATTGTCGTGAAACAAACTATGATACAAAAGATTGTATGGCATTGTTGGTAATGATACAATAAAAGAGGACCCAGAATAAACAAAATGTGCAATGGATTGTTGTAGAAAATAGAGAAGAGGACAAGAAGAAGATAAAAATAGTTACTAGAGGCAGATATAAGAAAGGAGATGATGCAAGAAAGAATAACCATGGTATTCACCAGTGGGTAAGGAAGAATGCAGAACCTAAGAAAAATTTTGATGCACACAAAGAAAAGGAGATCTTCAAATAGGCCAAACAAGATATTTTGAAGGAGAATATTATGTCAACATCAGGAACAAAGACAATAGATGATGTACCAGTGTATGAAATGCTCTAGTTATTTGATCAAACCAGCAAAGAGAAACCTATAGAAAAGGCCAATAATTTATGAAAAATTTTGGTATCTTGTGTAAAGTTATTAAATGATAAGTCATCTCTACAAGTATTACAAAACCTGTTAGAAAAGTGTAATGTTGAGGAAGAAGGGGTAAAGACAGTAAACAAGGTTCGTAATAAGAGAAGAACAAGTAAAGAATTCAGGTTGAATGCAAACATTGGAGATTTCAATATGGGGGATATCATACTAGAATGAGGGTATGAAGTGAATTATTTTCCTAAGAAGAGATGGGAAGCCATGGGAGAACCTCAATTAGGGTATTCACCAATTAAATTGAAGTTGTAAAATCAACACAGAATCGTGCCAATTGGTATATTGAAGGAGATACCAGTAGATCTAGATGGTGTGTGCACCATGGTAGACTTTGAAGTCATGGACATAGTAGATAACACTACACCCTATCCAACACTATTGGGACTAGATTTGGCTTTTGATAATCATGCTATTATTAATATAAATAGAAGGAAGATGATATTAGAATATAAAGAATATATATTTATTGCACCTTTAGGTCCCTTGTAAGGTGGAAAATTCATTGAATCTGTGACATAAAACTTCATTTCAGAAAAGGTGAATTAGTTGTAAAGAACTACCCCATGCAAAGAGGATTATATCAAACCAACTACATATGTAATGTTGAAGGAAAAGAAAGGACCGCGATGATTGTGGTATAAAATATCAAGAAGTTGAACGAGGAATACACAAAAATTTGTGAGGAAAATACACAAATATGGACAAAGTTGATGGAGGATCCATAAATTAAGGTCGTGGAAGATATATTGAGGGATGCATAGGAAAAGGTGCACTAGGCTTTGGAGAGCATAAACACTCTACCACCTGTTGAATGAATGAAGGACATTTTGGCACAAAGGAAGTCATACAATGAAATAAAAAGATACAAAATATATAGAATATCCTCAAGCAACGATTAGGACCACTGAAATATCAAGACCTAAGGGTGATAACGGAATTGAAAGATACAGAGGGAAAAATCAAGAAAGCAACATACAAAACTAAGGAGAAACTCACGACCATGATTATGTAGGGCATAGAGGAAATTTTTGGAATAGAGGAATAAGTAACAAAGGAAGTCGTGAAAGAAAAGGAAACCTCCCAAAGGTTCATTGATACATGGATAAGCACAATGCAATAGGACTTATTAGACCAAGATGAGCCATAGGTGAGTGTTGGGGGCTTGTTGGACATGCAATTTGGATACAATTTTTTAGCAAAATCCTAGTTATGGAGGAGATGCACAGTAAAGAAAGAAAGAAAAGAAGGTAGGATTGAAGTGCATAGTAAAATCACATTAAGGAATGAAGTGAATAGTAAAGGCGCATTCAGGATTGAAGTGCGTAGTAAAATTATACTTGGCAAAGGATAAAGAGGGAGAATAAAACAAAAGAATAAAGTAGGAAGATAAAGTGGGGAAAAATAAAGAATAATAGTTCGACATGCAAAAGTAGAATGAAATTCAAACACAGGAAGAACAACAGTCGGGGATGAAAAGCACCATGTAGATGCAAAATCAGGAAAAGTGTTGTTATAGCAGGAAAACCCCTCTATGGACTATATCAAGGGTCTAAAGTGTAGGTAGAGATAACCGCCTAAAGTCTCCTACTTTTAATCACTATCCCAACATTACCCCACAATCATACATAAAAGACAAGAGAGAGGGATCCGATAGGCCTGCCTTAAACTCCACGTTCGGTGTTTATCCCTTTGTGCTTGGTTGTTTCCTGACTACAAATATCCTCCCAAGGCTGACTTACATTCATCAAAAGACAAACAAGAAACTAAAAGCATGCATTCTATATATGGATTAGTGGGTTAGACATCATAAACAATAAATGTAAACAAATCATAAATATTTAAGACATCATTTGGCGGGATGGAAAAAGTACTTCTTTATATTAATCTCACAAAAAGTCACTTACAACATGAGACTGACACTGCTCCTCGAACTTGGTCATGGGATCCTCTTCACCATGCACCAACTGCTTCCACATATTATTATCCTCTTCTATTCTCTCTTAGGGAAATGGTAAGGGCTTCACAATTGGGGCAAAGGGGGATTGATAAAATGGGCAAATTTTCTTTGCTCTCGTGCTTCTCCTTGAAATAGGACCCCAACCCCTTATTTTATAGGCCAAAATACATAGTAATGGTTGGGGTAAATGGCAATGGGCAGTCAAACGGTTAAGTAATGGCTCAGAAAGTAGTATCCTATGCTATTTTCATTTTTTCGTGATATTCTGTGAGTGTACGCAGGTTGTAGTGGCTCAACAAGCATGTGTACATGGGAAATAATGGTGTAGGGCATGTACACCTTCAAAAAAATGGTTTTTGGAAGATTTTTTCAGTGATGGCTTGGAAAAGATAGTAAGTTTAGATGGCCTAATGCTAGGTATGCATGTCTGGTGCATTTTAGGGTTATAAAAAATGCCCCCTAATGTGTGAGGTCAGAAGAGCATATGATGGCTGAAATAAATTACAAATATTCACCGATGTAAGAAGCGAGTGAGCACAGGGACCAAGATTTCAGGAGGTGCCATCTGTAAAAATAACAATTTGTCTCACTGAGGTGGGCATACCCATGCTCAGGATGAAATAAAATCATGGTTGCTAATCAAATACACTGCATATCCATGTCATATAACTATATAAAGTGTATCCGCGAGCAGTACACAATGGATCTACATCTCAAAATCAAAATATATACTTGTATGGTATCCATATTCAAGAAGCCAATGACGCCTGATGGCTGGAGATGAGGTCTTTAGAGCTCGAGCAACAACTTAAAAATATTCAAAACTCAGGTAGGAGTGTAATATCAGTGTACGAATTCACTACCCAGAGGTCTTAGATGACTTGTCAGGAACAGACAAGAGGATCTTGGTGATCAGTGCAGAGAATTTCATTGATTTCGAATAAGGACTTGATTGGCCTTTCTGGGTGACAAGGCATGAGGACAAGAGAAAAAATGTAGAATGACCGACTCAAGTTTAGTAAAACTTCCCTTGGACAAAAGCACGAAAAATTATGAGACTCAGACAACATGGCATTGACATAAGTTCACGATGCATGAGGCGACGCAAACTCTCGATATGTTTGGAAGGGTAACCAAATAGAGGAGGACATGGCTCTATGAAGCGAGAACAACTTCCTAAGGTCATATTGAATCCTATATTTTGAAGATTAAACGAAAGGATGTGCTTTTTCCAAGGGTGACTCATTGTGCTGTCAACAAAAATAAAATACTTTTCCCTTCCTCTTTTTGGGGTGTATTTGATTTTTTTGTCTTTTTCAATAATATTGGAAAGTTTGAAAAATAATAAAAGAATGTTATGTTACACAGGAGGAATGAGTGTCACAAACATACTACTTCCAAATGCAAGGAACACAGATATTCTCAGAGCAAGGAGACATATATAGGAAAGGGACACTCGGAAAAATCCTCCATGGGTCAAGGTGTCAAGACGTAGAGGTAAAGTGCTACAAGGCTTGCGTATAAGGCATGCTTTAGATGGTTCAGTTGAGACCAACATGGAGTCGACATTAGGCCAAAGATGTGGGAATGAAAATGCGATTAATAATACACAATGATAACGTCCTTCGATGTAATTTTAATGAGCCCAGAGAAGGTAAGCTCGATGATTTTTCATTTTTAGAGAGTCTGAAAAAGCGTAAAAGGAGACTCTACTGGGGTACCTTTTTTGAAAGTAGTCTAGTCGGCTCGAAAAAAGGGGTAAACTAGCACCAAACATATGTCTATTCAAAATCATTTTAACGAGTGTGACAAAGACACGATCACTCAACAATCTTTTCATATTTAAGGAGTCTAGAAAGAGCTTAACTATGGACTCCGTAAGGGATGTTATTCTGGACCAATTTAGTGAGTGTGAAGAAACAAGGTCACTCGACCATCTTTTCAATTTTAGGGAGTCTGAAAAGAGCTTAACTATAGACTCCATGGGGGTTCCTTTTTTGTAAATTTAGTCCCTCAAGCCCGAAAAAGGGTTAAATCTATACTTGAGAATACTCTTCTAGAGAACCAAGGCTCCTATACCTATGTTCTTACTTTTGACCATCTAGACCGAAAAAAGGGTAAACTACCGCTGGACAGACATGCCTTCAAATTTCAGTTTAGCAAGCGTGAAGGGAAACAAGATTGCTCAAAAATATTTTCATGTTTAGAGGGTCTAAAAAGGGATTAAAATAAGACTCACTGTGTTTTGGGAGTCCCGAGGGTGAGGCCAAGAGTGATAATGAATCATGCAAATGAGGCTGAAACTCGTAATCAGGAAAAACTAATAAGGACTCCCGAGCCTATAATCATTTAGTGACAACATGGACACCAAAATACAACCAGGATCTACCTAGGGCATCCATGTGAAGGTAGGATCAACAACTAAATTACAACACTTCTAGAGAAGGAGTGAGGGTTCTGTGTCGCATTTCAGTGGGATCGATCCTATGGAAAAGAGAAAAAAAAAGACAATGAGGTGCAAAAAGTGGAGCTGGAATCCTATCTTATATGCACAAAGTTGGAAAAACGAATTTTTACCAAAAGGGATTTAAAATTGACCCAACTCTCGAAAAAAATTCCTAAATACCCAAAGTAACACTTATCGTAACATCCCCTAAGAAATTCAAGAACCATAGTAAATGATTTTCAAGCTAGAAAAAATGACAAAAAAGGGTCCAAAAAATGACAAAAAGGGGCCAAAAAGTCTATAAATAGAAAGTTGGCAGCTCATTATCACCATTGTAAATTCATAATTGACCAAAAGTCAAAAAACACCCCTTTCCAAAATAGTTAATTATGGAAACTTTAGTGGACTAAACAGACTTTCGTTTGGACCAAGTAAGTACATACTAACCTCTCTTGCATTTCCTTCTTCCTTCTTTGCATTTATTTTTTTGTTTTGGGGGGGCGCTGACCTTTAAAGAGGTTGGCCCTATGTGTACGAGGGTTGTCCAAGCACAACCCGCATGTACACACGGGCAAAAAATAATTTTCTTGCATGCACACGTGACTCCCCTCAAGACAGCCTGCGTACACCCTCAAACAAGTGAAAAAAATAAAATAACAAGAGTTAACTCTCCATCCACTTGTCATTTTGTAGGATGTATGTGCATTGGAGAGAGAGGGAGCACGAGGACATTGATTTTTTGGTCTCTGAGGACCCTACTGCTATTGTTTTTTTGTCACAATGCGGGTTGTTAAAGTTCTTGTAGTGTTTGTTTATGAGGGCACCACCCAAGTTGCTAAATGCATTGATAGATTACTGGCATCTTGACTGTAATATAACAGATATAAAAAGTATGCAGAACAGAAATAAAATGCTAGAAATGGCAGAATAACAGTAATATAACCAACATAATCTCCACAATAACAAAGAAATTATATAAGAACAACAACAGAAATAACACTTTGATTCATAAAGTAATGTTCACGGGCCTCTTCGAGGGGGCAACCTCCAGTCCAGCAACGCTCTGTTACAATAATCTCCAATCTAGGGTTTTCATACCCTCGACCCTTATTTATACTAAATATGTCTATCAAGAGAAGCATCTAGAGGAAGATTCTTCTAGAAGCGAAAGATTCTATTAGGTCTTCTTACATCCGCCTTCTTCTATTATATTGAAAGGTCTTATTAATATTGACCTTTATGACATCCGAATATATTTCTCTACCTATGTGCGGGTTAGGACCCTAACACTGACATAGAGGAATTCATGCTCAAGGGGCATTCATTGACTCCAACGACTGGAAACATTTACTTCCTAACTAGTCTCTCGAGGAGAGGGGACCCAGTCAACTTGTGTACTTTTCCCCCTGGGCCTCACAAGATTGAGGAGTTGATTGGAATCCATTGCAAGGTTGGTACTGGGAAAGTAGGTTCTCAGGTTCCTATTCATAACATCAAAAAACTATCATTAAAGGTGATGGTTCTACTCATTGGGTGGATCACTGATCCACAACTTTACATCAGGCTTCCCGGGCGCACATGCATTGTGCGGTAGAATTCTTAAATGCATGGATTTTATACTGGAGTACCACCATGATGGATTGCATGAAAAGACAACTAACATAGTGTCGGATACAGGAGGACCATAACTTAAGGTTTGGGACTATTTTGTGCTCCTTTTTCTTCAAGAGGGTACCCATTCTTAGTCCTCGAGAGACTATACAAGGGCACGAGGTCTCTCTCCCAGCGCTATACATATGGGCGACATTGTTGCCACGACAGGGGGGAGGGAGGACCATCGAGGCCTTTTATGACAAGTTTTTCGACTAGTGGTCATGAAATATTCTGACAATAGAGGACTACTCCTATGCCGGGATCAATTTTTCTAAGGATCCTGATATGCCTGGTCCTCCTAGAGCGGAGCGAGGAGAGATGGGTAAGTTTTCTTTTTAAAGTTATTTAATTTGTATGTATTTTAATATATATCATTTTTTTGTATACCAGAGTATCTGACACTTACGTATCTGTTATGTATAGATGTGGGACCAGTGCATCTAGAAGACTTCTCGAGAACTAGGCAGCGTCCTCGACCAGAGGCAGGACCAGCTAGAGTCATCGAACCAACAACAGTAGTAGGGGGCCCCCATATGGAGAGGCTGAGAGAGTATTGAGATGGGTAGAGTGGAACCTTACCACGCTCACACATAAAGTCCCTATGATGGAGATCGAGGATCTCCCACTGTCAATGCAACCTCATGTATTTGGGGTGCCACGGACCTGGGTCTAGTTCTTCTGTATTTTGGAAAATGTCGTTGTTCACTACGGCAGGGGAAACAGGCCTCGCCCTTAGCTAGGCTAGACTACTTACATGACGAGAGAAATTTTTGTATATTTTTGAGGGCATAATCCTCGTGATTCTTACTGAACATATTTTTTAGGCGCTTGCACCCAACCTTGTACTCTGATATTTTTGATATATATATATGCATATTTTACATCTTTTTACGTATTTATGGATTATATCTATTTTACAAATGTATTTACATGTGTGTGTGTGATTTTTCTTACATGTGTGCAATGTGCCAATATAATACATGATTAGCTAGAGTATCTATGACTTGATTCAATCTCCTAGGAACATGGATATACGTAATGTAATCAAAGCTTCATTCTAAGAGACGTACTCTAGGGAACTGTCGGTGTAGTGTAGGATCGTAAACGTGGTAAACCACATTTAATTGAGACAAAACCAGCTGAGCGTCTAAGTAGACCAGGAGGTGAGAGATACCATGCGACAAAGCGTCACAAAGCAACTTTAAGACTGTGTTGTATTCAACGACATTTTTTGTGGCATCACCTAAATAGATACCTCATGAAGATAGAAACTGGCCCTGAGGTATGAAAATCACCCAAGCTACGGAAGCAAGCCTTGAAGTGTGCCATCTAGCATCATTCGCAAACCCAACGAAAACCTATGATTCACTTGGCATCTGCCAGACTGAAAAAGATGACATCAAAAGTGATATGTCCATAAAACTAAAAAGGAAAAAACTAAAAATGCATAAGACTATACAAATGTTACAAGAAATCACCCAAGGCGACCCACCTATGAGTAATACTTCTTGAGGTAGAGCCCATTTCTAGGCTCCGTGAGATTGGTTCCCTCAAATTCCACCAGAAAACAAGTGCCCTTATTTAAAACCTCCTTCACGATGAAGGGTCCGAACCACATGGGTTTGAACTTGCCTGCCCCCAGGGGGTCCTTATATTGGTCATAGACTAGGACAAGGTCTCCTTCAGAGAAAATTCGAGGACAGACAAATCGATCATACTGACACTTGATTTTTTTTTCTGAGCCTCGTTAGCCAAGTTTTCATCCCGACGTTACTCATCGAGCTTCTCAAGATATAATATACGCTCTTCAAATAGTGAAGTGTCCGGCAATAACTGTACTGCCAATTTTAGAGAGGGGATATGGCACTCTATGGGCAAGACTGCTTCCAGCCCATAAATGAATTTAAAAGGTGAGAAACCGATTGTAGTCTTAAAAGATGTTCGGTAGGCCCATAATGCCGAGTACAACATCAAATTCCAATTTGACCTGGTTGAATTGATCATTCGTTGGAGAATAGTCTTAAGGGATTTATTCACAGCTTCCACCTGACCATTCTCTTGTGGGTAGTAGGGTGACAAATGTTCTTTCCTCAACCCAAGCTTTGATGTTTACTTAGACATCATTTTTTTCTGAAAGTGACTGCCATGGTTAGTGACAATATCCCTCGAGATGCCAAACCTTGCTATTATCTGGTTAAACAAAAAGAGAGTTGTTGTCTCTCCACCATCTTTAAATGTTGGCATAGCCTCAACCCACTTCATGAAGTATTCTACTACTATGATGATATAATGGTGCCCCCTTGTGGAAGGAGGGTTTCATGTAGCGTAATAAATCCCTCACTTGGTGAAGGGACCAACTGTGATGACGGGAAACATGGGAGTTGGGTGTGCCCTCATCTTCCAAGAGAAGATATGACATGGGTGGCACTTCTTGACCGATTCAAAACAATCTTTTATTAATGTCAGCCAAAAGTAACTGGCTCGTAGAATATTTTGGGTTGTTGCCAACCTAGACAAATGACCACCACATGCTCTAGTGTGGCAATCGTTAAGCACGATTTTCTCTTCGTCATGAGTGAGACACCGGCGAAGGATGCAATCTACACCTAGACGATACAAAGTGTCCTCGTGTATGAGATAGTTTTTTTCCTGATGGCATATACGATGACACTCATCACGAGAAGTAGAGGTAGGTCACTTCAAGGTCTTGAGATAGACTAGTATATCTCCGTACCAGGGGTCCGAAGACACGATTAGAAAAATGTCTCCTTTGAGAGGCGACTCTTTGGGTATAACATCACCTGATTCGACCGTAAGTTTTGAAATGTGTTCCGCAAAGACCAACGACCTTTTGGACTTCGTCAAAACAAAATCCAAGTCAAATTCCTAGAGGATAACTATCCATCTACTGATATTTCCGCTAATTACACGTCATGTCAACACATATTGAAATGGATTCAGAATGACAATGATGGTGGTCTTGCGAAACAAGATGTAATGATGGAACCATTGGAAAGCATGGACTACTACCAATGCAAGTTTTTCAATGTGGGAATAATTGAGTTCCAGTCCAACCAGGGCTTGACTCAGGTAATAAATCACATATTCTGAGAGAAAATAATCCTCTTGAAGCAAGATCATATTGATGGTCAACTCCGTAGTGGCCAAGTACAATAAGAAATCTTTATTATAATTGGGTGACCGAAGTAGAGGGGTAGACGTGAGGGCACGTTTCAATGCTTCGAAAGAGCATTGAGTGGCTTTGTCCCAATGGAAAGGAAAGTCATTCTTCAATAAACGCATGAAACCCTTTGTGATCTCAGCATAGTTTGCGATGAAACGCCATAAAAAATTCACTTTTCCCTGTAAACTCTGAAGCTGAGGGATTGTGCACGGGGGAGGCAACTAAACTATAGCCTCAACCTTTAGAGGATCGACCATGATCCCTATTGTCAAAACTATGAAACCAAGCAGACGACCCGATATGATGCAAAAACTACATTTGTTTGTATTCAAGCGGATCTGGTAGTAGTGACATCGCTCAAAGATAAGTCAGAGGTGTGTGGGATGATCATCTCTCTTGCGATATCGTGATGCTAAATCATCAAGATAAGCCTCGACTATGTGTTTGATATCGTGGAGAGAAAAAGACATGGTCTACTAAAATGTAGCTCCAACATTTTTCAGACCGAAAGTCATCTTCCGATAAGAGAATGTACCCCATGGACATATGAAAGCGGTTTTGTGTTGGTCTTTGGGCTTGATCTGTATCTGATTGTATCTTGAAAAACCATCCATGAAAGAAAGGCCTTGCAACCTGTGCATTCATCGACTATCTGGTCAATAAATGGTGTGGGGAAATTATCCTTTGGATAGGCCTTGTTCAAATCACGAAAGTCCATACATACATGAATCACACACTATTTTTTGTTGACTAGAATGAGATTTGACACCCATCGAGTCAATTGGATGGGGTAGATGAAACCATCTTGGAGTATTTTCTCTACTTCAGCCTTAATAGCTACTTCTTTCCTAAGATTAACTAGATGAAGCTTCTACTAGACTGACTTAGCATCAGGATATGTTGTGATTTCGTGTTCGACAATTTTTGGATCTATGCCTGGAATTCCCTCGTAAGACCAGACAAACAAGTCGCAAAATTCTTTAAATAAATCTGTGTAGATTCTAATCTCCTCAAGGGATTAGTCCACTCCGAAAAATATATTCTCCACGATGCCATGAGTTTTGGAGATATCGATAGGTATCGTTTGAGAAATGGTTTCCATATTTCCTTCAGTGTAAACAACATGCGTGGCCAAAGGATTGATAGGACAAGCCTTATCTCCAGTCATAGTCAGAGTGAATTCACCTGCTTCAATTCTTCTTAACTCTGGGAGGAAGAAAGATCTGTGATGAAGATCATCCTAGGATCTGTCTGGACTAGTCATCGCCTCAATAATCCCCTCGTATGAGGGAAAGACTAAGTCTAAAGAATCAATATCGACGAGGGTGTTGGGCCCCAATTTTGATCAGCTCTACCTATCTTTGCCTATGATAAAACCAATGTACAAGCCATTATGAAGACCTTTTTGACTCATGAATCCTATATTTTGACTCCATAACCTACTTACAAGCAATATCAGTTAATCAAACGATACAATGGTCATTATTTTTGTGTTTGAAGAATTAAAATTTGATTTTTGGATTAATTTGTTTATGATGAACAAAGAGCAAGTCATTTGGTATCTATTTGCGCTTCGTTGAGTACCATATCCCATGGTTGTAGCAATTACAAATTATATTATCAAAGGCATGAATTTTAAAATCTTATGACCCTCCTATGGATCGACACCTGTCAGTATGATTCCAACTCCTAGTTAGATATTTCTGTCAATTTCCACATAGTCACATTTGGGCATAGATTTTAGAGTGATGAAGCTGAATATTGAAAAACTAAGATCTGGGTTTTGTGCAGAAGGGTCCAAATCGGTTCCCTCGCAAACAGTTTCCAAAACTTTTGAACAGTTTGGGATATATTCTCGTTTTTCTAAACAGGTAAAACCCACATTTTGTGGTTATGGCGTTTTTCCAAAAATGCCAAGTGCCAAGTGGATTGCCTAGACATTGAAGGAGCACTAAAAACTCAGTTATTTCGACCGATTCAAAGGGAGATTTATGTGAAACAAGTTTTATCTTCAAACAATGATACTCTAAAACAATTTTTGTAATCAATGTATTGCCTATCTATAGGCGCATAGCATGGTACTGCAGATCTTGAGGCCCAGAAGCCTAATTGTAACTAATTCCAAACTCTATATAAGAGCTGGAATGGACGTAGAGAAATAGATAGAGAATGAAGAGCATAAGAGATTATATGGGGGAGATAGAGGTAGAATTTAGAAATAGATTAGATTTGCAGAGATAGATAAGTTTCCAGCAGTTGTATTGTTCTTCCTTATTGAAATAATCAGAAGATGTTCATTCATATGATTTCTACTATTATGAGTTTGTTGTAAATGTTTTGCATAGTTTCCATCGCATTAGAGATTTGAGTGTTCTCTTCCAGTAGGAGTATGATTTTAGTTTTTATTCGATTGGCTCATTTGATTCAACATTACAGAAGTTAGAGTATTTTTCCCATCATCAGTTTTCTCAGTAGATCTTTTATATGCTTAGAATGCATTTTGTGAGTTGGTACAGAACTAGTGTAGGATTAGTGCAGAACGAGTGCAGAATAGGGAAAATTAGTATAAATTCTATCAGCAGTTTCTTTTTTCAGATTAGAAAGTAGATTGAAATTTTTATAAATTCTCTCTTCAACCCTGCACATACGGTGTTGGTTCCTCTAAGTCTACCTCCCCAGGTTGACAATTTATGAAGGCTACTTATAGCAATATATTTAGCTCTAAATTTTGGTGTCGTTGCTGGGGAGGAACTAAAAATGATTGGAGAGTGGGTACTGTGTTTGTGGAAGGAAAAGGGGAGGAGGAGATGTAAGACGGGAGGTAAGAACCTATGCATCTACTGTAGTAGGTTCCTCCGAAGCTTTGCCAAGTAGATTTAATTTCAACAAGTATTTATTTAGAAGCAAGGTGTAGTGTGAAAGTGTGCTTTTATTTTCAGCAACAAAGGTGTCTTCATTTCAACAATGTTAAATTTCATTCAACAGTAAGAAAGTTTTGATTTCAACAGTATAAGAGGGTGTGCATTTGATTCAGTAGAAGTAATCTTCTTTTCAGCAAGAGTGCCTTTCATTTCAGCAGATGATGTTCTTTTTCAGTAGAAGGATATTTCATTTAGCAAGTGTGCATATTTCATTTCAAGCAAGTGTGAGTTTGCAGATTAGTTTTTAGAATTGGTTATTTTTAGTTTGTGTGATTTGCAAAGTTTTAGCAAACCCCCTACAACAAAAATCATAAGGATCTAGCAAGGAATATTTAAATGGATTCAAGAATAATTGAAAGAAAGAATAGATTATTGCAGGAGATTTCTTACATTTTGATGGAACTTGAAGAAATATCTCCAGCTCGGGAGATGGAGGAAAAATCAACATATTTTACAATCACTCCTGAGCATTCATGTCAAATAGAGATTCCATCAAATAAGGAACACACATTTAAGCCTGAGAGCAAATAATTCCTTGCATTCTTAACGCCTGTGTGCAGTCAAGAATGTGAAGATCAGATTTTTGAAAATTTAGAGCGCATGATAGGAGAAGGTGTGCAAGATGATGAAAAAAAGGTCCAAGGCATGGAATATTTTTTAGAGAAATGGTTCCAATCTATTATTAGGCCAAAAGGAAATTTCCTCCTTCAACTCTTCTTGGTTATAGATTCAAGTACCTCGCTGGTTCCTCGTGTCCAAGCAACTATTCAAGTACCATTTCTTTATTTGGATATGAGATTGTTTACCATTATGTTACATACATGGTTCCATTGAAAATCTGACTATACTTGAATCCATGATCATTTCCTGTCAAGTAGGTTAGGATACTGTATATAAATAAAGATGTGTCGTTTGGCTTGGTAATAAATAGAAAGATGTTGCATTCAAAGTTTGGTGGTGATAATGAGTAAATCATATATCAGCAGAAAGCAAAATCTTGGTCCCTAATTCTACATCATTTATCCTACTTAAGTTTACCTGGATCAGAGGTTGTAGCATCTTTAGAATTTCTGCATTTTTAGTAGCTCCAGATTGTCATTGGGGAGCATGTCTTGTATTTTTTTGATATGCCAATAAGTCTCAGTGATCAGATGGCTTTGCAACTATGAAATAAAACTTTTATGAGTTGGTACCAGATAATTTGGAGAGGTTGGATTTTTGCATGCCTTGTTTTCAAATCCAGGAACGTTTCAACAGAGAGAAACCATCAATAGCAGGTATTGATAGTTCTTTGTAAGTATTATCGACTCTGCTTTGTTTTAAAACATGATTGTTCAAAGATCATTTAATTTTTCAAACCAAATATAATGATTATATCCTACTCCTGTTTTGCTTGTTTTGGACATTTGTATTCGTACTTCTATCATTTTAACCATACTCTGGCTTTCAAAAACATTTCCATTACCTATCCTACTCTCACCTATCACTACATCTAAATTCATAATCATCACTATGCTCAAACCACTCACATTTTAGCTTAAATATCTCCAACAAACCCATATAAAATCAAAAGCAGCAGGTCCTACAATTTTGCAATTTTACAAGCAATTGATTGCATGAGGACGTGCAATGGTCTCGGTCTAGGGGGATGTTGGGCCCCAATTTTGATCAGCTCTACCTATCTTTGCCTATGATAAAACCAATGTACAAGCCATTATGCAGACCTTTTTGACTCATGAATCCTATATTTTCACTCCATAACCTACTTACAAGCAATATCACGTAATCAAACGATACAATGGTCATTATTTTTGTGTCTGAAGAATTAAAATTTGATTTTTGGATTAATTTGTTTATGATGAACAAAGAGCAGGTCATTTGGTATCCATTTGCTCTTCGTTCAATACCAGATCCCATGGTTGTAGCACTTAAAACTTATCTTATCAAAGGCACGAATTTTAAAATCTTATGACCCTCCTATGGATCGACACCTGTCAGTATGATTCCAGCTCATAGTTAGATATTTCTGTCAATTTCCACACAGTCAAATTTGGGCACAGATTTTAGAGCGATGAAGATGAATCTTGAAAAACTACGATCTGGGTTTTGTGCAAAAGGGTCCCAATTGGTTCCCTTAGGTACAGTTTCCAAAAATTCTTAACGGTTTGGTATATATTCTCGTTTTTCTAAACAGGTAAAACCGAGATTTTGTGGTTATGGTGTTTTTCCAAAAATGCCAAGTGCCAAGTGGATTGCCCAGACATTGAAGGAGCACTAAAAACTCAGTTATTTCAACTGATTCAAAGGGAGATTTATGTGAAACGTGTTTTCTCTTCAAACGATGATACTCTGAAACAACTTTTGTAATCAATGTATTTCCTATCTATAGGTGCACAACATGGTACTGGAGATCTTGAGGCGTAGAAGCCTGATTGTAACTAATTCCAAACTCTATATAAGAGATGGAATGGATGTAGAGAAATAGATAGAGAATGCAGATCATAAGAGATTATATGGGGGCGATAGAGGTAGAATTTAGAAATAGATTAGATTTGCAGAAATAGATAAGTTTCCAGCAGTTGTATTGTTCTTCCTTATTGAAATAATCAGAAGCTGTTCATTCATATGATTTCTACTATTATGAGTTTGTTGCAAATGTTTTAAATAGTTTCCATCACATTAGATATTTGAGTGTTCTCTTCCAGTAGGAGTATGATTTTAGTTTTTATTTGATTGGCTCATTTGATTCAACATTGCAGAAGTTAGAGTATTTTTCCCGTCATCAGTTTTCTCAGTAGATCTTTTATATGCTTAGAATGCATTTTGTGAGTTGGTACAGAACTAGTGCAGGATTAGTGCAGAACGAATGCAGAACATGGAAGATTAGTATAAATTCTATCAATAGTTTCTTCTGTCATCTTAGAAAGTAGATTGACATTTTTATAAACTCTCTCTTCAACCCTGCACATACAGTGTTGGTTCCTCTAAGTCTACCTCCCCGGGTTGACATTTTATAAAGGCTACTTATAGTAATATATTTAGCTCTACAGACGGAACCTTGAGGCCATATAGACTCAAGAACTGGATCTAACTCTTATGAGGGAGTCGGATAGGGGTCGGCATAATCTTTTTGGACTGTAGAGTATGCAAATTTTTCCGCGGACAAGGCATGGCCATGCCATGGTGCCCTATCCCTTCCATCGTGGCTAATGGGGAAGGAGGAGTCCACGAATCATTAAAGTAAGTCGCGTGAAAGGACGATATTTGAAATATTTTGACCCTAGGCTGGTCGGGGACAATTAAAATGTAATGGACATTGATAGTCGAAGGCGGGTAATCGAAGGTACCCATCAAAGGTGGGAACAAACCAACCCTTACATTGATGATGCCGAGCTGAGATTTATCAATCATTGGGACTCTAGATACCCCTAATGAAGGGTCGGGACGAATGAAGGATAACTGATCAATGGTCATGATCCGACCCTTGTGTGGAAACAACAAGACCTAGAAAACTATCACGACCACTGCTTGTATAACGTAGTTCCAACTCCTTCCTAACAAGAGATTGTAGTCGAGAGTTGCATCGACCACTTCAACCTCGACACACACGATGTTCCCTCCTAACTGCATGGGGAAAGAGGGGATGATTCCATGTGGTTGGAATGAATTACCATCGAAAGAGGTAAGAAGAGTAGGTGATAGAGATAAAATGGGTTGGACTGTGGCCTTCCAACACGCTAAAGACATCATGCATGTCGAGGCACCCTCATCAACCACCGTGTGGAAAACATTTCGAGAAAAATATTTCATGGTGTAGGCCACTACTATTTGAAATGCTAGATGGTAAGGAAGACAAGGTTTTAATTCATTCATATCAAGCATGATCATTCCCGGATTACAATTCTCAGTAGATCCTAAGCTAGCTAACAAAGCCTTTCTCTGGGAAGGGCATCTCTGGAGGACTTCCAAAGCTGACATTGCACAAGGCGTTTGTGACAAATCCTCCACCACAGAGTAGTTTTTGGCAGCCCTTGCATTTGGTTTGTGGGAAGATTTCTCGAATTCACCTTTGGGGATGCATGTCATTGTCTCACCCAACGTATTCTCAATATGGAGAGGAAGAGATCGGTTTTCGGCTTCTTTACCCTTCTCATAGGAGTTTGGTATTCTATAGTCGCGTATCCTAGTCATTATGTCAATGCTACCTTTCATCATGTACACATTCGCAGATGAAGTATTACTCGAAGATGGAAGGGGTCCCTGACTTTCCCCTTCTGCACTTAAAGAGGCTTGAGCTAAATTATGCCCATGTGGAAATAGGTTCGTTAACATGACAGGTTGTTGCTGTGCCAATAAATTATGGGCCTCCGCAAGCCGAGGGAACTAGTGAGTTGGATGGTCTTCCTTGAAAGGTTACACATATACTTCGACTTCTTCTTTTCAATGTTTCCCTCACCAACATTATTGGTAGTTTTCTTATCCCCCTTACCCTTCTTTTGTTGTTTCTTATTTCTATCAAGTTGTTGGGTGGCCTTCAAGTTTGTTGACTGCACACTGTGTACATATGACATTTGAGTAGGGGGAGCAACCAAACCTGTGGTCTAGCTGGCCGTTGTCTACTATATTGACAATTGCTGCAATTTATTCGACAACTAATCAGCGGGCATCATTTACATTGAACCAAAAATACCATCGGCATGTGGTCTAGACCTCTATCTGGTCTTGTAAAGTATCGATCTTGGTGCATCTGGAAAAACTTTGTAAAGTAAACCAAACTGAGATTAAATCAGTTCTAGCTGTTGGGCTCTCATTATCGCTTCTTTCTTTGAAAAGACCCCCAAGGTTGTGATGTCTTTAGATAAATGGGGTACGAAAGAATTAAGGAACCACTCAAGAAGGAATGTTGGTGGGACTGGTACTTTTATCAAAATCCTTCGGCATCTCCATTCTCGGATGTGATCTGAGATATGGTCTGCTTTTGTCTACTCAAAGTTGGCCAAAAATTCAGTGTCAGTATCGTATCTCACAGGTAATTGGAAATGGTTTAAGAAAGACATTTCCAATTCGTTGAAGGAAGAGTATGTTGAGCGTTCGAGCTCGATGTACCATTTCAAAACACTCCCAATGAGAGTGCGTTGAAACAAATGCAACTAGACAGAGTTGTCTCTCAAAGAGTTGGACAAGCACCATAAATGGAAGGTAGTCACATGATCGCCTGGATATTTGTTAGTCTTAGCTTCAAACTTTGGAATGTCGGAAGGCAACTTGGTTGGCATCGGAGGCCAACGCGGATCATGATAGATGGGGTCATTTAATAACCTTGTCAAGTCTGGCAAGTGCAAGGTTGCCAGAAACGATAATTTGGGTTGTTGATTATAACTAGGGAAAAAGGAGCCTAGAGTTTGGCTGGCACCAAGTTGCCAGGAAAAGTTAGGATTTTGGCCAGGGTTTTGGTAATAACCATGGTCATGACTAGCCTACGAATTTTGCACTTGTTGAGATGTCATCGATTGACTCCCGTAATAGGATGTAAAGGTTTGGTATTGCATCACATTCCAAGGATTTTGGGAAGCGTTTCCCCCTACCAATGTGATAGGAATAGGTGTTGAGACTTACTCGGGGTTCCATTGACCATTGAAGGGGTTTCCCCAAGTAGGAATCCCTAATGAGGGAACTGAATTTTACTCCCTATGAAAGAATAGTACCCTATACAGGATCTTGTTGTCCATAACCGGGGTTTCCCCCGACCGAGACAACAGCTGATGAGAAAGCATTGTTACCAAACATGCCAAACAAAGAGAATGATGTCAAACCTACCGACATTCTATAAGAAGGATGTCCTTGACTCCCTGCTCCAAATGAACTGTAGTTTATGTTCGGCCTGATGGAATGCTGGTGGGCACCGCTAAGCGAAGGGGATGAAGGAGGTATATGACCCCCTCCATAACGGAAAGCGTTATAGGGAGTTGAAGTGCCCCCCATAGATCCTTTCAAGGGAGTGTTGGAGCTCCCTACCTTGAGACCTAAAGTCTGTAGAGTGGAGTAGTAAAGTATAGTGCTTGTACCGAAGGCAGGCATCCTGTATGAGAACAGAAGGCTTGTTGTACTCTAGGTGAACTGAGCAGTGATCATCACCATTGAAGGAATCATACCATTTCTTGAGGTAGAGGCAGTCAATACCATAGTGTTCCAGACCGACTATGGTTGGTTAGGAGGTGGAGCATCCCCTATAGTGACAACCATAGAGGAAATATGAGTATTCCCTGAAGAAGTAGCAGCATGTTTTTCCATCGCTGCTTGTGACACTATTTGATGCTCGTAAGGTCGAACCTATATGACGATGGGCACCGATAGATCAATGATTGGAGGGTTATACAGACCAAGAGATTCTGCTTCAAGGTCAGAAATGATTGGTTCCTCTGGAATTAAATGTTCTCCTCTCATAGATGAGTCAGGCACAGTTTCTTGTAACCCAATCACCTCAAAAGACCCTTCCTAGTCTAGTTTTCTCCTTAGCGGTGGCAGGGGTGGCTCAAGATCAACCAGCGACAGGACCAAAATCCTTCACGACCGATGGAGCTCCTCATCCTCCACTGTGTGAGAATATCAATTACAATATAGGGCTTTCTATAATCTCTTTAAAAACCATCACACACTAGAAACAATTTTCTCAACATAGGCACGCCATTGACACTTCAACAGTCAGCGTTTGTATGCAGGTTGTCCAAAGGTAGGGCACGTATGCATGCGTGCAGGCCACATACACCTATGTAAATATTCAAAAAAATGAAAAAGAAATAGTCCAGCACATGCAGGGAGTACTAGTATGGAAGACCAACATCCCTTAAAGACATAGAAGCTCACAGAAACTCAAAAAATAGTAAATAAACTTATTCAAAGCACCCAAAAAGAAATATCCCCAAATACCCTAAAGGCATCCCCAGTATGATCGTCAATTCTGCTATAGCGGGAAAACCCCTCTACAGACTACACCAACGGTGTAAAGTGTAGGCAGAGCTAACCGTCTAAAGTCTTCTACTTTTAATCACTATCCCAACATTACCCCACAATCATACATAAAAGACAAGAGAGAGGGATCTAACAGGCCTACCTTAAAATCCACATCCACTGTTGATCCCTTTGTGCTTGGTTGTTTCCTGACTGCAAATATCCTCCCAAGGCTGACATGCATTCATCAAAATACAAACAAGAAACTACAAGCATGTATTCTATATATGTATTAGTGGGTTAGACATCATAAACAAGAAATGTAAACAAATCATAAATATTTAATACATCATTTGGCGGGACATAAAAAGTACTTCTTTATATTAATCTCACAAAAAGTCACTTACAACATGAGACCGACACTGCTCCTCGAACTTGTTCTTGGGATCCTCTTCACCATGCACCAATTGCTTCCACCTCTTCTTCTCATCCTCTGTTCTCTCTTAGGGAAATGGTAAGGGCTTTGCAGTTGGGGCAAAGGGGGATTGATAAAATGGGTAGAGTTTCTTTGCTCTCGTGCTTCTCCTTGAAATAGGACCGCAACCCATTCTTTTATAGTCCAAAAGAGATAATAACGGCTAGGGTAACTAGATATGGGTTGTCAAACGGTTAAGTAACGACCTAGAAACCAATATCCTATGAAATTTTCATTTTTTCACGATATTTTGTGAGTGTAAGCGGGGATTAACGGTGTAGGGTGTGTACACATTCAAAACAATGGTTTTTAGAAGAGTTGTTCAGTGATGGCTTGGCAAAGATAGTAAGTTTATATGGCCTGATACCAGGTATGCATGTCTGGTGCATTTTAGGGTTATAACAAGTGTGGTCGAACAACAAGTCAACATGAGTTGTAATTGGGTTTTGGGGATCAAGAAGTAGGGATTTGATCCCTAGAGTCCATGTATAAATATGTAATGGGTTGCGAAGATAGGGGTTTGCGAAAAGAGTGGGAGAATAAACTAAGAATGAGAGAGAGTCTATTTCTGAGTGGAAAAGGAGAGTTGCAAAGAGAGGCTTTTGTTGGCACAAAATTGATCAGACCAGGGTCCTTCTCAAGTTACCAACAAAAGGTATTGAAGTATTCTAGAGAAATGGAATTTTCATCTTCCCGAGAAGGAAAAATTCTCACTTGAAGCACAACTGAAACACGAAAGAGAGGGAAGGGTAAGTAGAATACTTAGAAAAATATTTGAAGTATCAAGATTCATGTTAGTCTTGCACAAGATATATTAAAATTGTAGCATATCTAAACATTTCCTAACTGAGGATGAAGAAATAGAGTTGCAATGATATTTATAAGCAAGCTATAACCAATTAAGTGTATCAAACATAGAGATAATAGAAAGTAACATTCAATACATTCAGAAGACTAGATAGACATAATATATTCAAAATTATTTGGGTCTCCCATTATATTATCATATAACATGTTTCCTCTCAAAATACAATATCATATTGATTTATGGATACAAATTGGCCATGCCAAAGCTAATAGAAAATTCCATGTACTACTGAGAGACAAGGTTATCTAAGCACCTCGCTCCTTCGATGCTACAACATGAAATGACTCTATTACATTCTCATCCTGGTTCTAAAATCAGAATCCATAACTTTAGATAAAATATCAATATGAACAATAACAACAACGATTCTTGCAACAACAAGAAAAATGGTGGTGCACTATGTAGTCCTTTTATGCAAGGTGACTCTTGTGTTGTTTCCTTCGAAAATCAATTTTTCCAGTTGCTCTTGTAGATTCCTGGGTTGTGGCTCAGCTTCTCTCTTACTATCCCGCAACTGTACTTTGATAAATTGTGCTCTTTCTACCAGCTTAGACCAAGATACCCAAATTAATGTGATGTGCTCCACAAGCTCACTTGTTGGGCTAGATTTTGGCAGCTGAGTTTTGATCGTTATCCAAGCCTTTGTTAACTTTTCTTTCACCTTCTTGGCTTTATGCTTGGCCTGAATATTTATGTATTCCTCTTGTGTTCTTTGTTTCTTGGGCAGGAGTCCTTCTTGCTTCCATAAGTAGGCTTCTCGTTTGGCATGTTGGATCCACTACTCGAATTTCTCGATTGAGGATCTGATTATGCATACTAGTTGTATTGTCAGAAATTGAGCGAGGTTGCCATATGAAGTAGTGGCATATAGGGGTAATTGGACTTGTAGTGGTAGTCCACTAACCATCGAATGTTTTGAGGGTGTATCCACCTCTTCCTCCCTTGGGGATAGAACTTGCAGTTGATGAGAAAGTCTCGTCTTCAGAGCCATCGAAAGTAAAGGGAGATCCTATGTCTTTTCCAAGCAAAGTTGTAACAACTTTGCACATTGCTGTGGATTATGGAGTACTGGATGCAGTTGTTCTTTCAAGGATGTTACGCTCTACCCTGATGTTTTTTGGGGTTCTTTTAGAACCATCTGTGCTCATGTATTTGTATGTAACAAAAATTCTGGAGTCTCACTTCTGATGATGGTAATATCAACATTGAATTTTAAGAGAGGACTTTAAGTTTCTGGAACTTGTAGTATTAGAGAAAGTGTCGTAATTTTAGGTTGTTGACTCTCTCCTGAGCGGAGAGTGACTGGAATGGGTATCGACAGAGAAAATGGCTAGCTCAAGGATTTGATGGTCAAGGTAATGGGTTCTTCTACACTCTCATATGGGACGGGGATATCCAACTGCATTGGAATGGTGGTGTCTTATGATGGAGATGGGGCTTGTGGTGGCGATGGGTACTTCTCAGTGATGATGGTTGAGAATGCACTGACATCTGGATTCAGATCATCTGTGATGCTAATAACATTATGGGAAGCTTGAACGACTTCTCTGGTATGAGGTACAACTAAGGATATTGGATGTGGGTTAATGATATTCACCGGGGAAATGTATTTTTGGGTTTATTCATAGAGACATATCCTATGAACACAACTGCTAGAATTTTTTTGACGTCCTCCCCTGATAGCATAGCTTGTTCTGGGAGATGTGGAAAAACATGTACTATCCTATTCTTCCACTCTATAGGTTCCTCATCCTCTTCATCTTCTGAGTCCGTCAACATCTAGACCTTTTTATTCTTTTCTAATGGGCCAGAACTCGGCCCTTCTCCTTCTTCCTGCCCCCTTTACTTCAAGAGCTCTAGAGGCAAGAGGTAATGCATAAAAGAATTGTGTGGGTCGCACTTAATGACAACCCATGACATGACTTACTTTTCAAAGGCTTCTTCATCCAAATAGAAGGGTAACAACCTCATCCCAAAGGCGATGTTCCACGTGTTGAGGTTCAACAGTTCCTGTGGTATGCAAAGCCTCTGTGTTGTGTCCATAATTTTGTTTTACCACTTCAGGAATGCTACGTTGTTGAAATCCATATTCTCTAAGTCCAACCTTAAGTGTTAGGCCTCAAACATCTTGTCTAGGCTACCCTTATCTAGAGGTGACAATTGTCTTCCTATGGGTGCCCATAATTTCCACATTGCAAATGATAATAATAGATATTTGTATGTGAATGTTCCTCCTTTATCCTGAGATTCCTCACAAGAAACCTGGAGTTCCTCTGGCACCTAGCTGTACCAATTGAATATATCTCCATTTACGCAGAAATATGCTACCAAAAGAGCATCTAAGGTACATTCTCCCTTGTATTATGATCTCATCACCTTACTAGCGATCACGTAGCAGGACGTATAGACCGTCTCTAGTAGGATTGGCTCCATTTTGGTTGTGCATATGCCTCTTTGTGTATGGAATTTCTCATACAATATGACTTCATACTTCTTCTTCCCATGCTTTCTTGGGCCTTGGAATCCTTTTGAGACATATTGAACCTTAAGGGATAATACAGTGAGATGGTGGATGTCCTCGGCATGAATCAAATATATATTATTGAGCCATAAGCTCCTATCATGCACCCGACAGATCAAAAACTTGGTGCACCGTGCAACCTCACCAATAGTTCCGAAAACCGATAGATCCCTAAGGTTCATGATGGTGGAATTGAATAGGTTGATTAATTTTGGCTTGGAGATGAACTGCATGATTCCCATTACATTTGGATCCAAGTCCTCGAATACACTAATATTCATCTGCGAAAACAACGCTTGTTCCTTTAGGTCGAGGTTGATGAATTTTACTTGCTTGGCCTTTCTTTTAACATTGCCCATGATATCGACCCAGGGATCACACGACTCATATGGAATTTCCTCTTTTGGAGCTGAACTTTGACCTCTTGTTTCTCTTGGAATTTTTGCTATGGATTGCTAGAAAACTAGATGGATTGAGTTGGGGCTTCGGGTCGTGACTGGGGAGAAGGATATTTCACAAGTGATGAGAGAGTGCAGATAGAGCTAGAAAAAAATATAATTGAGGGAAAAAATAAGTCTCACTCGTGAGTTTGTAAAATATTATACGTGGGACAACTGCAGAGGTTTGTAATTATGCCTAAGTACACTCATCATTAAAAAATAAACACATTCTCAAGATTAGGTGTCCGATGGGACTCATAACATAGTAATATCTATAGGGTAATCCTGGATTTTAATGAACATATTGACAGGGATGTGGTTGACCTAAGGAGCATACTATTTTAATGGTTGAGAATCCTGATGGAGATACCGATGGCATATACGTGTATCACATATTTATGGCTTAACGAAAAGTTCTGATGGGTTACTGTATCTACCATAAAGAGTATGACTGGAGAGGATGCATGTGTCACATGGTCTATGATACCGTTTAGATTTGCCCCGCCTCCAACCAAAATGGGGGTCCCCATCATATTTAATGACATCATTTAATGTAATGGTGGCTCTTCTGAACCTATGTGACTGAGTAAGTAGTTCTACACAAAAGAAATTCTTATAATGAAAAATAAGTATATGTCCTGTCACAGCAATGCACACTCCAATGTTATTAAATGAATTAAAGAAATTATAGGAAATTAAAATCTAACTATTGTACATGCTCCTTTAGACTGGAGAAACAGTCCTTTGGCTCAACATTGAGACATATAGTGTTTCAGGTGGGAACCATTCACCCATCATGGTCGAAGGATACCATCCAGTTGTGCTATCTTGACTGCACCAGAGTGTAGTATTTATGCAACTATGAATGGACCCAACCAATGCATGCACAACTTGCCTGGATGATTCTGATATCGGATGTCATAGCGTAGTACCTTATCCCCTTGCACAAATGTTTTATCCTTAATTTTCTTTTCATGCCACACTTTATGTTTATATTTCTCAACTATCTAATGAAAATATTCTAGAAGTCTTGCTTCCTCAAGTTCTTGCAAGTCTGCAATCCTATGTGAAATCAATTCATCATCTTTCATGTGTGTAGTGTGTGTTGTATAGAGACTAGGGGTAATAAACTTTGCAGGTACAACAAATTTTTTCCCATAAACCAAATGAAATGGAGTATACATGTGTAGCTTCTTCATGGTAGTCCTCTAAGTCCACAAGATTGTTGGAACTCTATCATCCCAGTCTTCCTTGTTTGTACAAAATACTTTTGTCAGTCCTCTTTCCATAATTTTATTGAATGACTCCACTATACCTTTAGCTTGTGGATGGTAGGGGCTTCTCTTATGGTGTTGTATACGTAATTATGTTGTCAACGTTGTGATTTTTTTACTGATAAAGTGACTACCCTGATCATTGGTAGGGATTCTAGGACATCCAAACCAAGTGATGACATTCTCAAAGATAAATCTAGTATTTGTATCTATTGAAAAGTCTCGAACTACCTCTACTTCAACCCATGTTGTGAGGTAATCGGTTGTGGTAATAATGTATCTGGCCTTTGAGTGCTTAGTCATGCAGTTGATCGGTTCAATAAAGTCAACATCGCACTTCTCAAATGTCTGAAGTTCCTTGTTTGGTTGAAAGGGTAATTCATCTCTACATGATGGATTTTCTACTCTTTGGCAGATGTCACAATATATAGCATACTCCTTAGCATATTTAAATAACGTAGCCCACCATAATCCATCTTGAAGTACCTTTTTTGCAGTAGCTTTACCTCTGACATGTCCTCCTGCAACTCCACTGTGGAATTCCCACTGGATATCTTGCCTTTTGTGGTTCAAGAAACATCTCCTAAGGATGTTGTCGAGTCCCAATTTGTAAATTTTTCATACAATCAGTTGATAGTTTGTTGCGCGAACCACCATATATATGTAATTTTATGGGTAGGTTCCTGTACTGAGGAAGACAACAATGTCTTCAAGATACTCTAGGATGGCCTCAATTTGAAATAGGTTCGCATATAAGAGATGATCATCCATTGCTCCACCACTTTCTCCTGATTCCAACCTAGAAAGGTGATCTAGACCTACATTGCATCTTCCTGGTTTGATGATTACTTCGAATGAAAAATATTGAAAGAGAAGTAGCCATATGAAAATCTTTCCTTCAAGTACTGGTTTATTGACGAGGTACTTCAATGTAGACTGGTCAGTAAAAAACTTAAAATGAGAACCTAACAAGTAGTGTTGAAACTTTTGTAATGCATAAATCATAGCTAGGCCTTCCCTTTCGGTAGTTTTGTAGTTGCGCTCGTCTTGTGAAATTTTTCTGCTGGAAACGTAGATAGGGTGGTCCATATTTCCTTCCCCTGGTTGTACTAGGATGGCTCCTAGGGAAATACTTGATGCATCCACATGTACATGGAATTCAATTTCCCAATTGGGAAATATCAAGATAGGTGCAATACTTAGTTTTTCCTTGAGAATGTCGAATGATTTGTCACACTCTAGTGTCCACCAAAATATTTCGGACTTCTTCAACAATTTTTCTAAAGGTGTGGTGATAGTTGCATATCTTTTGATAAACCCGCGGTAATATACTATATGTCCCAGTGTAGAGCGTAACAATTTTTCACTTTTAGGTGGTGGCATTTTTAGAATTACCATAACTTTAGATGGGTCTACCAATACTCCTTCTCTGCATAAAATATGTCCTAGCAGATTTCCATGTGGTACATAGAAAATACACTTCCTTAGAGTCATAGATATCTGTAATTCATGACATCTATCATAAACATTAACCAGAGTAGTACTGCATGTTCCTTTAACAGGCTATATATTGTCCAATCATCCATGTAGACTTATACAAACTTGTGGATGAACTCTTGAGAGGATTAATTTGGTATGGTCTATGCTTCACAAGTCTTGATCCAGGCTTCAACACTATTTTCACTTATCCCATGGTTCCTTTTATACCTTTCAATTCTAAGAACATTTTCGAAAACAAGTCCTCATACTCCCACAACATGTTTTGTACTTATTTCATAGTTTTCTCATCCTAGTAATCTCCTATAGAATCTATCTTAGGATGCTATGTACTCCCTATATTAAATTTATACAACTTTAGTGTATGATTATAGGACCTACAGGTGTGTCTAGGTATATTATCCTGAACTTCTCTACTATCTTTTGTTTCTTTAATGGTTAAGTTTCTAAGTTCTTATAAGTCATTGAGTTTTTCCTTGTCTTTCTCAACTTTAAAACAAGGTACAACTATATTATTAGTTTCAAGACTCATACTATATTGGAACAAATGAACATGGTCAACACATACTACTGGACTTGATCTCTTTTTTCAAATGTGAGTAAAAATCATTTCCCTGATTCTTTGAAGGACCGTGTTGAGCTCATGGTACTTACTTGTAAAGGATAACTCCTTGCAAAATTGGTATTGTAAGGTCTTCCAACCATTTGTTTGTCTTCTTGTCTCCTCAAGTATATACCAATATTTTTGGAGTGGCCCTAATGAATGGAGAAATACTTGAACCCATAGGTGAGAGGGTACCGGCGCAACTGTCGACTACTTTAAGCAATGTTCAATATGTATTTTAGGGTTAGATCATCCATAAAATAGTTGCACATCTTGCAAATCTATACTCATCTCTTCTTTCAGTTGATCCCTACTTTGGAATCAAAATTAGATGGTTTTTTTTTCATCTTCCCACTCCATAGTAGATGCTTTATGGGTGTCCCACCATCTAGGGGGGTTATCTTGCAAGGCTAAGTGAAGAACAAATATCCTTTGATCCATTTCTATTTTCTCTTCCATGATGGAAATAAAACTATGTACCTATGAGGTGCCATCATATGTCAGGTGTTCTTTGACCTTGGTTCCAATACATCTCATTCCTCTGACAGTTGTGTGTAGTTTTGAGAATCGTTCGTATGAAACTTTCTTCCAACTGTAAAATAATAATTTTGAATCCTCGTCAACATATTGTATGCTTCTCAAACTTACTGATCCATCTACAATGGGATTTATGTAATTTGGTCACATTCCTGTTGTTATGGTGTATAATTGGTCAAGAGAATCTGACTCCATATTGTGGTCCATTAGTTCTGTGTATCTAGCCCCTAAACATGGATCTAAGGTTTGAACTAATTTTATCCCATCTTCTTCAAACATCATGGTGTCCCTCTTTAGATCAATTATAGCATATATTTTGTATTCCCAATCAATTCTAATTAGAGAAGGATAGGGATCATCATATCCCATGATTTCAATTACCTCAAAATCAGCTGTGGTTTTAAATCCCACAACATCTATTTCCACATTCTCCAGCCTTCCTTCTAGGAAAATGCAGTACTGGTTTTCCATTCTCAACTGGATGCAGGAATATACTAACTGAGGTTTTCCCAAATATTCCCAGGTCTTTTTGGGTAGGATGTTGACATCGGATACCAAACCTAGCATGACATATTTGATTTCAAAATCATTTAACTGGGATTCTAACCTAAATTTTTTTCCTGTTCACACTTTTTCTTTGTATTCTTTGGGTATTGTTCTCAGGGAGGTTAGTCATTAGTATGGATTCTGGGGTTCCCTCATTTCCTAGTATTAGGTACATAGTTTTGCAAACCTTCTCCGTAAGTTGGTCATCCCCTAGAATATCAAGGAACAATTGAAACCAAAGATTGATTAAACTTTGATACTGCTCAGTGTGTGTCCTTGGAATTGCATATTTTCTAGGTGTCTGTGGTGAGGTAGGGGCTTGCGCGTGGTTAGGTTGAGAGGAAAATTTAGGGGGATTATCCATTATTTCTAGAGTGGGGATGCTCTTAAATACTTCTATTTCATCTTTGAAAAAAACTTTTGTTTCTTAGGGTCATATATGTCATCCTTGGGAACAAATTTCTGAATCTTGGGCTAAATGTCTGCATCTTCCCTAGTTTTTTCTCCTCCACGAGTAATTAGATTAATATTAGGTAGTTGTCCCTTGATTCAAATTTTTAGTTATGATCTTATGATATTATATCCATGTTGACAAAACCGATCTTCCCGTTTCGCGATCAGTTTTGGGTAGTCTTCATTTGCGTGCCCATTATTACTATAGTGAGAGCACCATGGTCATATTGGGTGAGGGAAGTCTCTAGCCAAATGACCTTGTTAATTGTAGTTGTAACATACGATCAACTCTCTTCCTCCATTTATTTATCCTCTAAATCCACCTCTGACCCCACCTCTCTAGCCTCTTCCAATTCCTTGGGGGGTTTCATTTATTCTGAATGATGTCCAATCTAATATATCAGAGAGCACGTCCAACACTCTAAATTGACTTTTAGCATGGGTCGTAGATGCATATAACTCACAATGTATTTTATTGGGCACATTCATGTACTTATGCATAATGGGACACTTCCTCGGTGCATTCTGATTTGTCTGACAAATCTCACAGTACGAAGATAGATGATATGTTTGAGCACCTGGGAAGGTATTGTAGAGACCTGGTGTATGCAATGGTGGAGTCACATATACTTACGCAACTCCTCCTATTGCACCAAACTTGAGGTCGTCCTGGTCTTGGTATGGTCAATTCTTTAATATTCTTTGTTAACGTTGATATTTTTCCCTGGAGTTGCGACAAATTCACCTCTACTAGAGGTCTGGTCACCCTCAAACTCCTTGGATAACCTGCAATGGATTCGATCTTCATCGAATGTTTTAAGGAATCCATTAAGGTGGATATTTTTTGTTTTGTTAAAGGAATTCTCGTCATAGGGATTAATCCTTGCAAGTACCATTCCCTCTATTGATCTTTGTGAATTGGATGCGCTAGCCTCCCAATAGCATCTTTAAATTTCTGACTGTACTCCCAAGAAGATTCTCCTTCCCTTTGTTGAATCTCTCATAACTCAAAGAGAGCTTGTTTCTCTAACTGAGGTACTTTGAATTCGATGTTGAAATTCAAATGAAATTGGCCCAAGGTGAACACTTGTCCTTGCACCACTAGTTCAATATCCTTCATGTACCATTTGAGTGCACGACCCCTCAAGGTAGTCTAAAACTCTACTAACTTGTTTGCATCGAGATCCCCTTTGGATCTCTATATGGCTTCACATAAGAACTAATTTTTCTCTACATCCTTGTCCCCTTTACCCCAGACTTATGGGTATCGAGAGATCGATCCTCCCATATTTCCAGCCATTGTGGATCTCACTGATCCTATTAAAATGAAACCTAACGTTCCTAGTTGTGACATGCCTGGGGATCCCAATATCCTCCCAAAGTTTACACTTATAGAATGATTCTCACTAACTAGATGCAATAGAATAGAAATAGCATATGTAGGTGGTGTAGAATTTACCATGAGTATAGAGGGAACCTAGGGGATGGGTGATTCAAGGCTAGTTCCACTGACTTCTGGGTGGGTTTCTTTGATTTTGGGGGTCTCGTTTTCTTCGTCCAGAGCATCCTTCTCGATTTCATTCCCAATGTTTCCTGATATCGGGGCTAAATATTCTTGGTCTCTTGCAAGTTCCATATCTTCTTCTTCTTCCCTTGCTTCTCCACACTCTTCTTCTCTTCCACTCACCTGGGGACTCCTTCCTCTCTGCACTTCTCTCTATTGTAATCTTATACTGTCCAATCTTTATTGTCTTCTTACCTTCCTCAAATCCTCCTTCTTTCTTTCATCTTTTCCTCTTGATCCAATTTATTTCCACAACATATAGGACTTCTTCACTGCTTTCTTTACCTTTCCGCACAACCACTTCTCAAAAATCATGGCTCTCCTTACGGATCGATAGTTTATTTTTTTGATTTCTTGATCTTCCTCCATCTCTCAAAGAACCCTTTCCCCTTCTCATATAATGATCCCACCCAAAAATCATCTTACCCCAAGCATAGGTTTTTAGGATGTCATCTTAGTCGAGGAAATAGTTATCAATCGAGGTGTTTAGGCTTCTTTGATACACAAGGGAATTTTCGTCAACATTATTTCACACACACATTTCTTTAAAATTTCTTCTTCCTATGAAAAATATTGGTGATTCTCAGTCGCGAATTCAATGATGTATCCCTCTAGACTCGTATTAACCCAAAAATCGACTTCTCACGTGATCTGGTGATCCAACTGATGAAGTGATACAATATTCTATGTACCCCAAGTACATGTATTCTTGATGTGTTCTTGGAGTTTCACAGCTTCTTGTAGCTTATATATCCAATGGAATAGTTCTTCCAGGAATTTTACCTAGAATATTTCATGTTGGTCACTCGATCTTTCTAAATAAAAGACAGACTCTCTTATAAAATTCATTCTTTTATCTCACAACTCCTCTTCATTCCATATAAATGCGTCACAATTTCATTCCCACCAGTTTTTAATCTCAGATATATAGATCCGCATAAGCATTCTCCTTCTATCTTCCCTTTTAAAACACAGGTCCCAACAACATAACCATTTTGTTGGTGCAAAAGTGATCAGACCAGGGTCCTTCTCAAGTTACCATCAAAAGTTACTAAAGTATTCTAGAGAACTGACATTTTAATATTCCTGGGAGGGAAGAAGTCTCACCTGAAGCACAAACAAGAAAATAAAGAGAGGGAAGGGTAAGGAGAATACTTATAAAAATCCTTGAAGTATCAAGATTCATGTTAGTATTGCCCAAGATAGATTAAACCTGTAGCAGATGTAAACATTTCCTAACCGAGAATGAGGAAATAGTTTTGTGATGATATTCACAAGAAATATATAACCAATTAAGTGTATTAAACATAGAGATAATACATAGTAACATTCAATACATTCAGAAGACTAGATACACAAAATATATTCAAAATTATTTGGGTCTCCCACTGTATTATCATATAACATGTTTCCTTTGAAAATACAAGATCAGACTGAGTTACGGATATAAATTGGTCATGCCAAATCTACTAGAAAATTCCCTATACTACTGAGAGATGAGGTTATCTCATCACCTCGCTCCTTCAATGCTACAACACGACATGACTCTACTACATTCTCGGCCTGGTTTCGAACTCAGAATCCATAACTTGAACTAAAATAGCAATATGAACAATAGCATCAATGATTCTTGGAACAACAACAGTTCCAGCCTAACATTAATAACAACAACCCCAGTAATAGAAACCTTTTTCAATCATATATGTCTCATATATATATAATCTGATCTTGGTTTTTTGGTTGAGAGCCCAGGAGTTCTCTCTTCTTCTTGATCTTGTTGCAACTTCTTTCTTCAAAAATGATGTTGCGTTGTACTTACAATGGCTTTTTGTTTCTTCCCTTTAGTCTGTGATCCGAAATCGGATCCAGAAGCCTGATAGGGCTTGAAAAATGCTCAAAAATGAAAGTGCTCGGAATGCGACGAAACCTATGCCATTCCGTCCGTCTCGTCTTCCTGATTCTGGTGGTATATTTACTTCGTCAAACGGAGTCCGTATGGAGAAGATATCGCGTTCTGTCCGAAAAGACAAACAGGCAAAAAAGGGGATGACTGTACAGTCCGTACAGTCCACGTGGCAGGGTCGTACAGCTGACGTGGTAGGGCCATACAACTGACATGGAGGCTCCAGAAGGCGACACGTGGCAGACCGTACGGAGGACACGTGGCATCACCAGGACGCGACACGTGTCAGGCGGATTTGGCCCTTTTAGCGTACGATCGGACCAATACGGAGGTGACACGTGTCACCACTCATAGGGTGACACGTGGCAGTATGACATCAGCGGATGATGGGGCAGGCTGACAGGGCATATGGCATGCTGACGCAGCAGGACAGGTGGCAGTACGGTCGAATGACAGGTGGCGTACGACTGGGTGATGTGGCGCACACGTGGGCCAATCATAGGCTGACACGTGGCATGTTCTCATTGGATGGTAAGGGTGCCACGTGGCCCAGTCAAGGGTTGCCACATGGCACCCCATTATTGGTTGATTGGTTTAATATAAAAAAATTTATGGTTTGGCTCGGCCGGGGATTCAAACCGGCAACATCCCGAGTGGCAGCGGACCGACGGAGCTGGGCTAACCGCCCGCCCAGTGGTGGTTCTTGTTAAAGTAATCGGCGGAAATCGTTTTTAAATTTGGTTAAAAGAATGAATCGGCGGGAAAAGGGCTGGGGCATAGCCCCAGCCCTCGGCGTTACCATATGTCCATACCACAGCAGACCGGGAGCGCGGCGACCGTTGGCGGGTTGTTTTAACCGTCGGCCCGGGTCCTATGCAAATACCACGAGACCCGGGGCCATAACCACCGGTTGGCGTGGGGAGGTATTAACCATAAGCCACGGGTCACATATAATCCGCCACATGACCCGGAGCTATACCTACGAGGGCGCGGGAATCAATTAGCCCGTGGCCATATGGATCGGCCAAAGAACCGGGAGCTGGTGCGAAATTGGGGTGGCCAACGCATGGCGCTTGGCCACATGGCCACCCATGTGACCTATAAAGGGGGCGCGCGCCCGGGATATGGGGGCTGCGGCCCA